>JAHBCN010000816.1:55000-148987 GCA_019359885.1 Listronotus oregonensis | reverse complement strand
ATTTGGGAAAACTGCTAAATTTAGATATGTATTAATTGCAAACTTTGCCGTATTTTTTATTATTAACGATTAAAACCCGTTTTAAAAACTTCATTTCTTTATTCATTAGTACGTTTATTTCATTCATAAATTGAATATTCTTTAAAAACAGTGTGAAACTTTGACAATAAAATAGACGACTCTATTATATTGCGTTTTGCATAAAACTCTACGCCACTGGTTTTTCAAAGTCGACGCACAGCATACAGTGTTGCCGGCCAGTCCTAAGAGATCTGTTTTTCTCTCTTGCACTCGTCAATAATTTTAATACAATGTTTTGCCACAATTTTATGGGATTTATGAATGAAACATTTGGTCTTTTAGTTTTAAGGTCTTTGGTACTAACGTACCTGGACTGTCTTAAATGAAGTAAAAGGTTTTAAAAATTTGGAGATGTGCAGGCAGCTGGTTCCACAGTTTGGGACCTCTTAAGATGGACTCTAAAGGGTGCATAAAAGTGGCGCTTCTTGTTGATCCATTTAGAGCTGCTGGACAATTATATTTGCTAATTCTTCGGAGTAACATCAGTAAAAATAACTTAAAAATAGCAATAGATTCCTTACAGCTTGTCAGTCGAAAATTTATGACGCAGTGTCAAGATGAGATATTAATTGTTACGTTAAAATTTTATGAATTCCAGAATATGAGTACAGCATAAACATTTTTCAGGTTATGTTGTTGACAAATAAAGTTAACTTTTAATTTAAAAATATTAGTACAGAATTCAAATTAGAGGCGACCTTTACCCGTCTGCCAGCCTGATGTAAACTATTTTTTATTAAATATATTATGTAAATACCAGTATCGCCAATGGGGAGCCTAGAAAATTATGGTCAAGGCTATGATTATTAAAAAAAAGAAAGAAAATTAAAACATTTTTGATACTTCCTGGATTGTGGCAAGTCTTATTTATTTGTATTATACATGACAGTTCTACCAGTAATTTTTTTAAATTTTATAAATAAAAAATTTAATTAGTTTTTTATTTAAAACTTTAAAATTTTTCATAGGCCTTACAAAAAAAATGAGCGGTATTTTTCTACTGTCATGTAAAATAAAACAATAAAAATTGATATTATAACGAAGTATCAAAAATTAAAAAAAAATAAGTTACTTATAGCCTTGACCATAATTTTTTAAGCAACCCATTTGCAATAAATTTGTGTATATACTATATTTAATAAAAAATAATTTTTAGCTCGTTAGTCATAATGTAATGTCAAAAATTAGATACTAATATGTTATAACAGGTACATTTTTTTTCAGAAACTAGAAAGTTGGTGAGTTATCTCAGCATCCAGTAAAGGTAAGCAAGTATTATTTAAATTTTATTAATAACTGGACTCGTTATTTCCATCGAAGGTCATTTGTGTCTATTTTATTAATTCTCTAAAAACATGATCGGAAAAATGACAATGCAATAAGAACTTTTGCTTTAACCATGTTTTTTTGGGAGACAAAACAATATATAACTGTATGATTTCCAGATTATGCAGCACATCATTTTTGTAATATCCGTGGTTTTATGTTTTATAGCAAATTGTTTTGTGTATCTTACGATTCATTTTTTGAATAACCCACGACAGAATAAACTTTTTAATTTTATATTTCCAATAGGTGCCCAAGGTAAATTATTTGTAGTCAAACTCGTTTCATTTTGTTAAAAATGTTTCCACTTTCTAAAAAAAAGTTATATAATTATACAAAAAACTTTTTATGTGACTTTACCGGAAACTTTTTTTTGAATTGTTACAAAGATCCTCCTACTAATGGTTAATTCTGTATAATGTTAAGAGTTCCCTAAACCGCAAAGCAGTGCTTTGGTTTTTGGATTACCCCAAACAGGTCATAAATAAACACGCCTACAATAAAGGGGCGTAAATATTACGCGACTGACTTCCTTCAACCTTATAAAATTGCGATTATATTTTTCTCTTGAGAATTATTGCGACTTAAATAGTATTTTATCTTATATCTGCTATATTGACTCTTATTTATTTTGTGTGATATATTTTTATACGGATAACGAAAAATATTTATAGAAATTTAACAATTTTTTATTAATGATATTTTTTTAAAAGTTAATATAAAATTTTATTTCATTTATCATATAAATATATATAAATATTATACAGTGTGTTAATTTTAGGTAAAACCCTTATTGTAATCTCAAAAAGTTAACCAGTTTGGTTAAATTAAGAATAACTTAAATGATTAAGACAAACAAATAAATTTAGTTTGATATATTCAAGGAAGTTGTAACGAGATTATTTATTGAAAAATTAATTGGGTTACCTGCCAAAAATGATCACTTTGACTCTGGTATAGAATATACACGTCTGGCAAACACATTTCTTACAGGCACAGATTTTCAGTGCAATAAAAGGAGATGTCAATTAAATAGGCAAAGGCTTGACCGTAATAAAGACAGAAAAAAGCCATGCAGTCATGGAATCCCCTTCTACCGACCCAAGAAAAAAAAGAATACCGTGGCCGCACTGCGACTAGGACTAGATACACACACACACTAATCAGTCCGTATCTATCGAACGCCGGACGTTGAAGTATTGGTTGTCAATCGCATTTTTAGGAGATTTTTTACGATATTTTCGTTTTTATGCGGTCATGTTAATCACTGTTGTATTTAAAACATTACGTTCCGCGCGTCTTTGGTCTAGACTTTTGTAAGCTTTGTAAGGTATAGTATGTAAGAATACGTATCAAATTTTCGTTGATCCGAATATTAAACGGATCCGTATATTGATCAGTCCGTAGAATTCATCGTATTCGGATCAAACAGGAATAATTCTTAATGCCGGTTGATCGAGAGGGATCGAATATGCGACGATCCGTAATCTACGATCTTCTTTGATTTTTCCATTTGTCCCTGGATCGCTGCCCATAAAAAGATTTTGGGCATACGTAAAAAACTTATTTTTTAAATAAATCTTATTTTTTAATGAGAAAAAATAAGGTAATAATTTCGCATTTACAAACGTAAATGTTGGCAACTTTTTTTATATGCTGATAATAAAAAAAAAAAAAATAGAATCAACTTTATCCGTTCTTTTAGTAAGACTTGTTTCAAAAAAAACAGTATTGTTTATTTATTAAAAATTTAAAACAGGAAGGAAAAAAGGTAACCTCAAAAGTTATATTTTTTAATTTATTTGCAGAGTTTTGTTTTATATTCTTTTTCCAGTTGAAAAATTTTTGTTTCTATGTTGCCTTGCTATAACTATTAATAAAATAATAAAATTAAGTATACGTTAAATTTTTAAACCCAAACCCTATTTTTACCTCTCGCGTTTAGTTTTTTTTTTATATATTTTTTTAACAGAACAAACATTTTGATAGGATAGCAAAATAGAGACATTTTTTGTAACAAAAGGGAATTTGAAAGTGCCCAAAACCCTTTGATTACTTGCAACTGTCTTTGAATTCGTATCCTTTCCTCTATTCGTGCGCGACTCCGCGCTCTATTTACGGTTGCCTATGTTAAAAGGACTTTTTAGGGATACGTATTCAATTAACCGGAACCCTTGATTCCGAATACGTATAATCCGAATATCAAAAGGATACGGAAATTTAACACAAATAAGGTACTGTAAGCGACAGGTCGAAATCGGTGTAATATTGCGGCGTGCCAGGAAAACATAAGCTTGCCGCAGAGTGCCCGACACCCCACCCTTGTTTCAGGCCTTACCGCGCTTCAATAGTTTAAATAATATGTATTTAGATTTTATTGGGTCTTAAGGGGTAATATTGCAGACAAACAGGGGGGTTCCTGTGAATTTATTAAAAATCCATTTGTATCAATAAAAAAAAACAAACTTCTTATAGGAAGGAAAACAGAAAAAAAAAACAAATAACTAAACCTTCGAGATTATTAAAAAAAACCAGAGAAATAAGAACCGTAAAAAAATAAAATTATATTAAATCTAAATCCAAATAAAAAAATATATTTAAAATATACTTCAATATAATTACGGAAAAAGATAGCCTGATTCGATTCACTCTAGTCTTGATGCCGGCGCGGCGGCCGAAGCGAAGACAGCGTCGACCGGCATGTCGTCGTCATTTGCATAGTCCCATATGAGCGGGGTGCCCAAGGTTGCGAGATCGACGATCAACAAATTCTTTAATGCAAACTTATTCTTAATTGCTATTTCTGTTCTAAAAAGGATACGAGCCAAAAATAAAGGTCCTATAATTCTTAAAATTACTTATTGGCACCAAAGATTTCTACTGATTATGATTAGCACACATAAATATATTTTTTTTGTAAGGAAACCAATTTCGATAAATGTATGGTCAAAAATATCCTATTCCTAATAAATATTATATGAAATGACAACACTGTCGACAATATTCTAACAAATCGCGGATGCCGTCGGTCATCGTTTTATTTGGAGGGGGAATAGAGGAAATTGTTGTCGTTCTCTCAATTTGGCGTTATACCGTATGTATCCTATTCTATTACGTTAAAATTGGCTCGCAAACCCTTGCCTTGCAAATCCTGTATAGTAGACTGGTGCAAGAGAGTCAATAGACCTAAATATTACCTATAAAAACCAAAAAAAGAATTTAACGTTTTGGTAACAAATCAGTTACTATTCCCATGATAAGTAATAATGATATTCTAAGAATTTATTTGAAATTTTTAGAAACATGTTACGTAAATTAGAATTTTTTGTTGTCTCAAGTATGTTTATTAATATTTAAAAAATACTAATTGGAAACAAATAAATAAAAGGGCAAGTCAATTAAGTTGGGGGTTATCTGTCATCATTAAATATAGGTAACTTTTAACGGAGATTAAATCCACACATTAATATTAATTCCATAATATTAAATTACTTTCCTATATTTATTTTGTAAGTATTTATTGTTAAAATGCAAAAGGCGTATTAGTTTATTCTGTGATAAATGTCAAATGCATTTTTTAATTTAGGGAATTATTTTAATGCTTTGATTTAAACAAAATCAGTTACTTCGTAACCAACTCTCAAAAAATTTTGTAAATCACTTTTTTTTAAATTTTAATTTATATTTTATGGTTTTATTTTTTATTTGAAATAGAAAAGGGTTTTGTGATTTTACAACAGCACAACTATAAAATTTAACAACTTTATAATTAATTTTGTTTTAATAGGCCGGAAATGCATGATAAAAAATACTTGTAATTAATGTACTTTGATTTTTTCTTAATTTTGGATATTCAAAATTAAGAAAATAAATATTTTTAAGCTTAAAAGAATAAATATTGTAATTAACAACTTAATTTTATTATATCCTTCGTAAGGTAACCAATCATGTTTGAGCATCTGTGGGTATGTATAGGTATTTTTAGCTAAATAATTGGGAAAGATTTTTTAAATCAAAACGCCACTACCCGTTTTAACAAACAAACCTACAATTTGTAACATTTTGTCACAAATGACGAACCAAATTCTCAAATTATCAATATTTTTAATCCTAATTTCAAATATTTTTATTTTATTTACGGTTTAATTTTTAGCACGTTTTTAACTTTTTCATATTTTAAAATGGGTGACAGATTAGTTAGTGTTCAAAAGTATTTTTTCTTCCTTTCGAAGGGTCGGATCCGAAAAGATCAATATGCTTGGCCCAGTCTTTAAATATGAACCAGGGCAGAAATATCTATGTAATTTACTTATTTTCGTGACTTACTGAAAGAAAAACAGACAAGTAGATCTTGTGTTCTTTACCATTTTTATTCGTATTTACATTTAAAGGTATTTTCTTGTTTGTATAAAAGACCTTTTTTAAGACCTTTTGACTCTCAAAGTACACAAGCCTTATGTTACCACTGAAGGTCTTTCTCGGTTTCTATTTTGCACAATCCTCATTAGCGCACATTTTAGCTTGGAATATAGTAACATATTTTACAGAAAATATTCCTGTGTGTACTTATCTTACTAGGTTATACCCCGATAAACTTGTGTTTCTGTTTTAGTTTGGGGGCCCTATATGAAACCGAGAAGATACCTATTCTGATTTTACAGTGTTTACAAATTTCGTGTTTCCTTAAAGGGGTTTCGCTTTTTAATAGACTAAGTTACCTTATAACGGCTTTAAAGAATTAACTCTGTAACATAAGTTTTAAGACAAAATTTGAGATGCCTGATATTTACTTTTGCTACATTTTTGCTATTTTATGTTATATTTTTTACAGTTCTATTTATAATAGCATACACACAAGATATTCACAAATGTTGTTGGGCAAACGCTTAAGAGGGCCATAGTAAGGGTTTTCAAGGGCAAAAATATCTCGAAAGCAACACTTTACACGCTGTTTAAAAATACGTGTATCATTTTTTATAATTCGACTTCTAAAGTTAAAATGGGTCGTTTTAAGCCAACTTAGTTATTTGTCCAATTGCAGCGGTTACACGGTAGAGAGCGTCAAAAATTTTATAAAATAATTTAGGTATCGGTCCCGGGTTTAAATTTTAAAATGAAAAATACTTCTCCAAAACTTTGTGAGTTAATTCATTCTTATATGGGGAGTTTTGTTTATGTCAATTGAACGATGTCTAGAAAATTTACTATTAATTCTTTATTTGTTACTTATATTGCGAACATCTGGAAATGTATTAACCTACAAAAATATTGAGGCTTTTACGAAGACCTACACCCTCAACATGTCAAATTTATTGAATATAATATATAAATAATTAGCTGACTTTTGCGCAATTGCTAAATAAATATTAGTAAAATGTTATGGTTTTACTGGCCTCCAAAAGTCAAGGGTCTTTTGCCATGACTTACGCCCTAAACATGTCAATTCCATTTGTTATTGTTTATTTAAAAATACTTGTAGGTCAGCAAAACCACATGATCCATAAAAGATTTTACGATGAAATAATGCAGTAATGTAATTTTATTGCACAAAGTTTCAAACTAATAAAATACCATAGAGTATATTATCCTGTATAGACCACATGGACCTTGACGCTCTAAAAAGCCTTAGGGTTTAAATTCTTAAATAGGTAATATTTGAGTGTATTGTTATAAATGTACTTTAGGAATTTGTAAAGCTTATAAAACAATAATTTTTGTAATTAAAATTAAATTTTACGTAATATGGAATTGATTAGAAATGTTAAAAATAATTGTTGTTGCTGTTAGTTAGCAATAAATAACAAAAAATGGAAAATCAACGACCTTTTTTTTCTATTTTTTTTAATTCTGTTGCTTACATCTTTGCTGATTATATTTATAAAAAAGGCTTCTTTATTTGCTAAAATTTGGGACCAATCGATCGAGTAGCTTTTGCACAATAATTTTTTAAATTAAAGTTAGGTTCATTTAGGTAAAAAAAAATATTTCTTTAATACTTTTCCACGTTTTAAAAAAGTTGTCCAAATAAAGCGCTGATTTTTTTGAGAAAATTTCACATTCCGATTTTTCAGGCCTTAAGTTACACTTTTACGCCAGGAGGGAATCAACATTATTGTATCTTAAGTTATCCCGGATACATTTTCGCAAAAATCTATCTGCCCCCTTAAATCGTCCATTTTAAAACAGATCCCGTCTCTATCTAAAAAAATCCACTTTTCCGCACGCATTTGAGTGCGCAAAGTTGCACGCCGTGCGGAAAAGTAAAACTACTCTAAAATCTTACAGGTAAGCAAGATTTATATGTATTTTAGTAATTGTAGGCTATTTCATGCAATATACGAAGCCATTGCAAGTTTTAGTTTATTCTTTTTTTTGTTTGTTACTTCGTAATTTTCAATATTTCAACTAAAACACAAAAAAAACATTTTTTAATTACCCTGTATAATAATAATAAATGATTATGACAAGTCAAGCAACAATATGTAATCTTGGTGATTTTAACACATGTCAGATTTTTTCTTCGTTTCCATATAAACAAGCAATTGCACAAATGAATTTCAATACAAACAAGCATTTTTAATGAAAAGGCGCCATAGTATATTTTTTTAATTAAATAAAAATCCGACAAAAATAATTATTTAAAATGAGTAGTTCCGATGAGGAGCTACCAGATTCTATCCTGGATGCAGCAAATATCGTAAGTTTGAATTTATTACCAGCAAAATCTCGTGAAAAATATGAGAATCAATATAGTCATTTCGAAAACTGGTGCTCCAGCAAGGGGACAAAAAGTATTAAAGAAGAAGTGTTCTTGGCCTATTTTGCGGATTTGCAAAAACATATAAACCTAATACTTTATGGAGTGAAAATCAAAGTGAAAAGGAACCTTGATTTAAGTTCATATTTCAAGCTAACATCACTACTTAAACACCAAAACGTGGAATACCAGCCAAAAAATTAAAAACTTTCAGCAAAGAAGAAGTTTCAAGATTCATGAAAGAAGCACCTGATAATATTTACTTTCTAATAAAAGTTGCTACAATTTTTGGATTAGCCGGTTCTTGTAGGAGAGATGAGCTTACAAAAATAATGATTGATGACATACAGGATAATGACAATTTGATAGTGGTGAAAATTCCTGACAGTAAAAATAACACTTCCAGAATCTTTGTAGTGTCCGATGAAACAAATAACGGACTTTATCTGCAATTGTACCGTAAATATGCAAATTTGCGAAAACCACATATCCCACACAGACGTTTTTTGTCCAGTATAAACAAGGAGCATGCAGTACCCAATGTGTGGGAATAAATTCAATAGGTAAAATGCCTTCAGAAATTGCTGCATACCTAAAATTAAAAAATCCAGAAGAGTACACTGGACATAGTTTTCGTCTATCCTCTGCGACTATGTTAGCGGATTCTGGAGAAGGAATTACCAATGTCAAGCGACTTGGGGGCTGGAAATCAACGGCTGTAGCTGAGAGCTACATTGATGAATCCACAAATCAGAAAAAGGATATGTCGAATAAAATATTGACCATGAACAACTCCCCTCCTAAGCTAAGTCAACCTTCATCAAGCCGTACAATTAGCGCTTCCATAAGCCACCCGCTAAATGAAATTACAGGTTCGGCAATTAATTTACAATATGCTAATAACTGTTCTTTTGTTGTAAATGCTATCAACAAATAATTCCCATTTATAAATATGTTGTAGTAGTTCTTTCAGATAAAACATAATTTAAAAAATAATCATTGCTTTAATATTGGTATTATCTGAAGCTCGTAAGAAAAATTTTGTTCCTAACGCTTGCGCAAAGTGACTTTTCCGCACTTGACTGCTTGCCCGAACTCCACTTCGCGTCGTTCGGGCAACGGCAGTCGCGTGCGGAATGCACTTGTTAGGAAAATAACTATATTAGATTTATCTTCTGTGAGCCCAGAACCACAGATTTTGAGAAGTTTCAGCTCCGGTGTTTATTTCTAAAACAGGTCCAGTTTATTTTATGTAAGAGTATTTTTAGGAAACTATCTTCGTACTCTTTTTAAATAAAAGTCCGGTCAGTTTAACAGACTTCTAAATATTGGTCATCCCGAATCGCTTCCTCTTCTAAATTATTAGTATAGAAAACGAAAAGTATTGGACCCATTACGCTAGTTCGTGGTATGCCCAATGATTTAATACATATATGACCCTCTCTGAAGAAATCTTCCTATTTTTACTCCCCATCAAACCCTTTCGTTTTCGTCCCTAAAGAAATAATTTAGCTCATGACATTCATAATATTTTTCCGCCTAACTTTTAATATAATTGCGTAACAAGGTACATTTTTTTTAATTTAAGATATGTGTTCTTAAATTTTTAATATTATTTTTGCTGTTAATAGAGTTGTAAATTTTTTAAAGTTAGGGAAAGTAGTACTAAAATATGTTTTTAAGCGTCAACCTAATAATTTTATTGTAATTTTTATATGTATTTAAAATTTATTCAAAAATAAAATAAAAATTCTTGTATTTTTCAAACGCTCCTTAAAAAAACAGAAACATTATACAGTTTATGCTTTTAACTGCTTTTGGGTATTAAATTGCTTCTTTACAGGAACCTTTTGATGAGAAAACGTTCTTTTAATTAATAAAAGATCATTATTGCTCTCTTTGAAATATAAAAGCGGTCTTCAAAACATAAATGGTATTAAGGGTTATAAGAGATTATTATTTACCACAAAAAGGCAAAGAAAACCCAAAATAAAATAAGACAATTTGTGATTTATTTCTGGAAATTAGGGTTTTTTGTGGAATTTTAATGACCTTCATAAAAAAACTTCTACAAAATAAATAACATAGTATTACAGCCATGCATAGAAAGTTTTAAAATAAAAAAGAGTTTTGCCTTTGAGAGGGTCATCGTGTGTTTTATTTTAACATGTTTAAACAAAATACTTATACGCGGCTGGCAAAACAATTTCTTGGGTGCAGAGATTTTCAGTGCGATTATAGGAGATGTTCATTTAATAGAAAAAGGCTTAAGCAAAATAAAGACAGACATAAAACAAGCTGTGGCCAATTCTCCTTCTACCGACCCAACAAGAAAAGGGAAATACAGCGGGCAGGGCATTCGGGCGGACGGTGACGGAACTAGGCAGTATCAGCCGAACCCCGGACGTTAAAGGAGTAGTTGTCAATCAAATTGTTTAAAGATTTTTTACGATATATATATATATATATATATATATATATATATATATATATATATATATATATATATATATATATATATATATATATATATATATATATATATATATATATATATATATATATATATATATATATATATATTTTATGTGTTTGTGTTAATTACTGTTGTATTTATTACAACAATAATTAAAAGATTGTTAAATTTTTATTAGGCTTAAGCCTAAAAATAAAATAAATCCATGAATATTCTTAAAAATTATTGAAATTAATAGTTATCCTAATAAAAAAAACTCTCAAAAATAAACTCAAAAGTATTTCCGTTTTAATAAATGCTTGAAGACATTGCCCTGCTGAGCTTCGGAATACCCGAGCCGATTATAAAACTTCGTTCCAACATTTGACAATACCCTCGGTCTAATGGAGTTAGTAATATCGAATATTTTTGCCCCTAACTCAACTAACTTTACAGATCTCTCATGTATGATACTTGTAAATTAGTTCAGTTAATTGGCCCCACAAAAAAGTCAAGAGGAGTCAAATCCGGTGTCCTTGTAGGGGAAGATATGGCACCTCTGCCAGAAATAAGCCGTTCAAAAAAAGTTCTAGTCGGAAATTCCTGAACTGGCCTTGCGTTATATAATCGCATTTAAGGTCCGCACAGCAGGTATAATTTCTTCTTGCAGTATTGCAAATATGTTTTTCCATTTAAGTTACCCTTAATGACAAAAGGTCCTACAATGTTGTCGCCTAAAATACCTGCCAAAACGTTTAAATTTTGGAGATATTGTGTCCGTTCGGGCGCACTACTTTCCCGTGACCAATATCCATCGATTGCAGGATTATGACAACCATGAAGAGAAAATGCTTCATCTATAAACAGAATATTTTTTAAAAAACCGTCATTTTCATAAATTTTTCTTCTCATGGTCCCAAAAAACTCCATTCGCCTAATAAAATCATTTGGAAAAATTTCTTGAGTAGTTTTAATTTCGTACATATGCTTTTTTAAAACATGTCTTACTGTGCGGTCTAAAATGCCAATTTCTTGGAAAATTTGGATGCTTGAGCATGGCTTATTTGCTTTTACAAAAGCATATCCCTTTTCCACTCGACTCTTTCTTCATTGATAAAAGATATTTAAAATCGTTTGGCAGGATGGGACCTGTTGGTCAGGGTACTTAAAAGCAAATGCCCAACAACTTCATCGTCACTTTCAGCTTATATATATATATATATATATATATATATATATATATATATATATATATATATATTATATATATATAATATATAATATATAATATATATATATATATATATATATATATATATATATATATATATATATATATATATATATATATATATATATATATATATATATATATATATATATATATATATATATATATATATATATATATATATATATATATATATATATAATATATATATATATATATATATATATATATATATATATATATATATATATATATATATATATATATATATATATATATATATATAAATATATATATCCACACACTTGGATTTAAAAAGCCAAAGCCAAATGTTTTTTTCTGATAAAGTAGAAAAAGCAATCTATTTTTTTTTAAAAACTTAAAATCGTTAGTTACCAAATTTTAGTGCATTACAAACTATGTAATAAATAATATAGGCTGTTATGGCAGTAATATTATTTGTATTATTTTATTTAACGACCAAAAAATAATTAACAGATATTTTGTAAAAATCCATAACATATTTATGTTTACTTACCATATTATCAATGGGTATGATAAACAAATTTTTATGATATAAAAAAAATTATTTAGTAATTGTTTGCTGCTGACTTTATATTTTATACCCTAAATAGTCCAGTAAGGTTGTCTTAAAAGTATTTACCTAAATATATGTTTTATATTGTGAAGGCTGATTCATTTTTTAAAAATTATTTGAATAATTGATGAAATGGTTAAACTTAATAGCTATGTCCATTTTTTATGTTTAGGTTCTGGAACGTGGGTAACAATCATAACCTAATAATGTTGGTCATCTATTGCTTATTTTTTGTCAGAATCCTTAAAGTATTAAACGAAGGTTTAAAAAAGTAGTTGCAATGCAAGGCAATTTTAATTTCTTGCCATGCCGCTTTCTTGATTTTGCTAACTTAAAGTATATCGAATAAATGTTTTATGACGCAAGGACATAAAGAAATTGTTGTGAAAAGGCAACTTACTAAATCCTAATCTTTATTACCGAAAACTATGCTAATTAAATACAAGTTTTTTTTAATTTCTTAGATATGTTCAATATAAATTTTAGAGAATTAGACAGAATTTTTTAAGTTGAGAAAAATAATTTATTAAGAGATGAGGTAAAGTCATAAGTTACCAAATTCTGGTGGCAGTGCTGAAGTAATAATTCCATTTATCTTGTTTAATTACAAAAAAGTAATAAATAAATATTTACAGATTACGAAGGCTTATACAGCTAACCTATATTTTTAGATTACACAAAAATATACAAAATTTTCTTAAACAACTTTGTGGTAAAACAAGAGTAAGGAGTGTAAAATTATAAAAAACACATTATATTATGCGTTTTTCTCTAATGTTAAATATTGAATTATATAGACAACTGGATTTATATATTAAAAACTATTAATTGCTTAAAGTAAAATACCTGAGGAAATTGTTCTCAGCAGTATATTAAATTCTTTGTTTTTATTCTCCGGTATTTCAGAAAATAATAACTTTATAAACCATTGTTTTTAGTTGGCCACAAATAGCGTAATCAACTCGATTTAAATCCGGGCTGTTGGGCACCCCCTTACTATACTAATGAGCCAATTGCGATTCGGAAACATCTTTACTATTTTTCTCCAGCCATATTTTTCGCGTAAAGCATTTATTAAAATTTTACTTTTATTTATCAGTAGGTACTATATTAAAAATTAAAATTTACCGATTTAACGAACCTTTCAAAAGCTATAATAATGAGTATTTGTCTTTTATTTCATGGTTAACGTAAATAAATTAAAATTTACTGGCAGTATACCGTCCCGCAGTTTAAAATGCTTAATGTAGCCTTTTACCAAACATTGGAAAAGCAAATTATTATTATTAAGGTTAAACTTAATAAATATTGTCCAATCAAAGTCATTTAATATTGCCACAACAATAATTGCACAATACTGTTTTATTAAGTCACCTTTAGATTCAACCCTTTACTGTTCTTCTTATAAGTAATAACAACAGCCGTTCAAGAATTCATCAGTCTTTACTATGTCCAAATTTTATCGAGATCGATTAAAAAATAAATAAATTACAACTTAATTTTGCCCACGGTGTATATTGAGTTTTACTTATTAATTTTTTTTTTTTTGCTATTTACCCATTTAAATCTTTATTTTTTCCATAATTTATTGTGGCAAATTGCTAATCTTTTTTCTGTAAAAGTACATAACATATTTTTCGTTTATTTAACACAATGTTATTGGATATGATAAGCACATTTTTATATTGTTAAAAAAATATTTACTAAGTTTTTGCTATGCATCTTATAGCACAGCTAGATAGCTTTAAATGTAAGTTAAAGTTATGTTGTACATTATGGTGGCACGTTTATTTATTTTTAAATATTTTTTGAAAATAATAGGTTTTTACCAAAAAAACTATTTCATACAGCATGTGCACAATTTAAATTATATAAATGAAAAAATTGTGGAGTTCTGCCCAAATATAAATTTTGTTTAAACCTGTAGGATAGCTCCCGATTTTTAAATATAATGTATTGGTGATAGTAATGACCTCTTAGGACTTTTATTTGCTTTTAAGTTTAAATTATAATATTGCCAAATATAAGTTTTATCCTTTGACACTTAGATATACTGTTAATATAAATTTAATTTCACCTTATAAGTTTTAATCGTTTATAATAAGGTGTAAAGTTAGTAATTATTAGAGAAGATATGATATCACATTAGTTCAGATTAGTTGGTTATTTGGTCCTAAAAGTCTGGACTAAGAGGGGTTCATTTAACAAGACCATTCTAACTTATTCGTAGTGTTTAACTTTGAAACTTGTCAATAAGGTATGGTAGGCGCAGATAAGCTGAAAGTTTGATGAAGTTAACATAAAGCGAATATTTAAATAAAATTGATCAAAACTATTGTTTACCGATTTTGCTTTAATTTGATTTTTTCTATTTTGTTTACTCTAATATTTAAAGTAAGTCTGGAATTAGAAGTACAAGTTTATATCAAACTTTGTCATTTCTGGAAGTATGAAAATCGGATTGTAAGCTATTAATTATTATTAAAAATTATCTGTTTTAACATTACATCTCTTGGAAAAGGTTTAAATGGGGATGAAAGTTTGTAAAGAACTTAAAATATGGAAGTTGGTAATTAGGCTTCTGATAACTTAGAAAAATAGGAGACGTCAGCTTAAAAGGATTCTAGGAAACTCCTCCCCATATGGGTAGAATGGGAGATTTAAGTTTGTATAAAACGTCGTCATTCCTGTACTAAGAAGTACGAAAATTGGTATGGAGGCTATTAATTTCAAAAAAATCTCTTTTTTCATTATTGTAATACAATTTAGACGAGTTAAAGTGGGGATGAAAGTTTCTATAGAAAAATGGTCATTTTAAAGTTATAATTATAGGATTTAGTAATTAGGCTTCTGACTAATCAGAAAAATAGAAGACGTTAGCTAAAAAAGGATTTTAAAAAAACTTTCCCCTCCATGTTGTATGGAACTTCGTCATTTCTCGACTAAAAATTATATAAATTGGTATTTAGGCTATTTATTACGTTTAAAAATGATGTGTTTTAAAAATCTTTTAGATTACGTCCCTTGGAGGGTTGAAATGGGGATAAAAGATTGTACAAAAACTGGTCATTTGTAAAGTTTTTAATGTGGGAATTGGTAATTAGGCTTTTGATTACGCAGAAAAATGGAACATGGTGGTTTTTTGAAACCTCAAAGGGGGGATGAAAGTTTGTTTGAGAAATTCGTACTAATTTATTCACACATACACCATTTATATTAAAAAATTATAATAAATACAATATGATAAAATAAAATTGCCGTTTTTAATAAAAAATTTATATTTATGGTTATTTATATCTGATTTTTAACACATCCTTTGTTTTTGGTTTTGCTTTAACAAACTACTTTAAGTAAATTGTTGTTAACAGTGTTATCTTAATATAATATATTATAATATTATTTATTTTATATGATCTCTAAAAAAACTAATTTAGGTATGTTTTAAAAATATACTAAGTTTTAGTTTAAAATCTCATGTAAAATCTACAAATTTACTTGTTACTTGTTAAAAAATATAAAGAAAGTTTTTATAATGCATAGATTTTAAAATACAGGTAGTAAAACTTAAAAAAAATAGTTTTTGTAATTATCCTAAATTTCCTGGTCCAATTTTCTTAAAATTTATTAGTGGTATTTCTGGTACTAAGGGCCTATTTAAGGCCTAAATAAATTATTAAGTCTAGTACCGACTTAGGGAACATCTTTTCGAAAATAATTGTGAAAAAATGTACGCCACTGACTATTTTGCAATTTTTGATATTCTTTTAGGCTATGTGACTAAAAATACAACTTATGTTTTAATATTTTTCCGTCTTGCTTTGTTTTTAATAAGAAAAATTACAGCCAATTTATTGCAAGCCTCTGAACCACTTCATCTACTAGTAAAAAAGTTACATGTGCCTTGAAATTTAACAATACCTTTTGCTTGTCGGTTAACATTTACGTGTTATTTTCTGGAGACAAAGCATCCGGGTTAAGTTTTTAGTTTGGTAAAGGTTAAAAACACATTTTGCCATGGATAAAATTTATTATACTTTTAAGCAAATGAGAGACATGCATGTAATAAATGTACACGCATGCTTTTATCAACTGTCATGAAGATAGGCGCCTGTATGCAGAGGCATATCCCAATCGGCAACTTCAAAATGGAAAATTTAGTTTCTTTTTAAGATATTTTTGGAAAATTATTAAAATAATAATTTTTAAGAAAGTTACGCCATTTCTACCAATGATAGAGGCCGGCAAAGGACGATAAGAATCCCTGAATTCAATGAGGCAGTTTTATGCGCTGTAAAAGAAAATCCCGGTGTCAGTACGAGGGTCGTCGAAAATCGATGAGGTAATCATTCTAACAGCACCGTATGGCAAATATTATCCAGTCAACTTTTATCCCCATATAATGTGCAACATGTGCAAGCATTACATCCAAGAGATTTTAAGCCTTGTTTACAATTTTGCGAATGGTATTATCGAAATATCATAAATAATAAGGAATTTCAATTAAATTGTTCTTTTTACTGATAAAGCAGCATCTCGGTGACAACAAGAACAATTTTCTTGAATGTATAGAAGGGTATTGTAGCTGATAATCTAATTGATCCTTTCTTTTTACTCCTAACATTAAACGATTACCTACACTTCCTGCAAAGAGAATTGCCTGTACTATTTAAAGGGATACCTCTAATAGTACGTAACGAACTATAATTTTATGCACAATGGGAGCCGTGAAAAACCACTCAAGAAACACGTTTGGTGAGAGATGGATTGGAAGGGTGGACCAAATGACTGGCCACCCCGTTACCCCGATTTAAATTAGCTGGATTTTTATCTGAGGGGCATCTTAATTGATGCTTTATGCGACACCAATAGAAACATGGAAAGACCTTAGAAAAAGGATAATAACTGCTTGAGTTACGATTAAAAATAGGCCTCAAAATTTTCCCAGAGTTTTATTATTAGCCGCGTAAAAAGTGTGTGAAAATGGAAGGCGCATTTACTATGGGTATAACACTAAACATTTAATATTTTTTTTAAGTTTTTTTCTCGAAAACAAAGCAAAATAAAAAAAATATAAATAAACCAAAAAGTTGTATTTTTATTTAAAATATATAAAAGTTGCAAAAAAGGTCAGTGGTGTACATTTTTTTTACAATTATTTTCGATAAGGGTGTCTCCTAAAATGTTACTGGATTAAAAAATTTTAATTTAATTAGAAAATATATAAAATATATAGTATGTATGTATTGGTGCCCTTATTTTGCAAAGATAGCATACATTTGGGAAATGAAGCCATGTCGGCTCTGCTGTTGCCTTACCAAATCTGGCGAAACTTTAACTCCCTTGTAAATACGTACTGTAATTAACTTGCTTTTGCCTAAATTTCGTGTTGGAATTAATTTAGCTGTTAATCTTTATTGTCTAATATTTTTATTATTTACTTATAAAATAGGTTTTCTTTCTATTTTAATTGATTTACTTCCGCTAATATAACCTAACTAAACAGTAGATTTATTATGGTATCCAAAACTTTCAAAGCATGGTTTGCGATTTCTTTAATTTATTCTGGCTGGTACTTTAAAATAACTATTTAATTTATAGTTACTCTTTGCCTTTTAAGGGATCCACTGCTTATTAGAGATACAAGTTAGGTTAAATTAGCAAAGTTGTGTACATTTTTACGCTGATTACGAAAACGATAATAAAAAAACAAATAAACATCAGAATTACCAGTTATTCACAAAAATATACTTTTTTTAAATGCAACACCCTGTATTTGTTACGTTTCTTCGAAAGAGAATGTAATTTTCTATATAATTAGTTAATTACATTTTTTTCCTAAAATGAGAAATGGCGTTATTTCAATTTAAACGTATTTTTCCATAACTGGACGCAGGCAGCCATGGAATTCTTAAAATCGCATTTTTTGTACAATTTATCGTAGTATGCTATAATAAAAATAAAAAAAAACAAAAGATAACATGTGTATCCGCCATGATGTTTTAGTGACAACTAGTAAATCATAAGGGAACAGTTCATTTATGCTACTTTTGTTTAAAATGTTGTCATTTGGAGAAGTTTGATATAATAGAATGCTACATAATTTGCCAAAAAAATGGCATCAGGCTTTAAAGTGAAACTATTTCCAGAAAGAAATATGCCAAACAGAAAACATTTTTTACTCCTTTATCAAAAGTTTCAATCAAACAAGAGTGTTTCTTAAGCGTAGAAATTAGAAAACATTTACAATTAATCAACAAACAGAAATTAATGTTTTGGCATATTTTAAAGTTTATCGTGAAAATTCCACAAGAGACTGTAGGTCAGATCTTGATCTATGCTAAGGAACCATTAATAAAATTAAAAAAAAACATAATTATGTACCCCACAAATACAGACTTACACAAACTTTGTTGCCAGGTGATTACAAAAGGCGTATAAACTTTTGCCAATGGTTTGTAAATGCTGCTATAGAAAATCCAAACTTTTTACGGTTAATTCTTTAAAGCAATGATACTAATTTTAGTAATAGAGGTATTTTTAACCGAAAGAACCAACATTATTGAAGCATTGCAATCGTCTGTGCCATCATCCTTTCAATCTACAAAGATGTTTTTGCTTAAACGTATGGTGCTGCCTCATTGGATCAAAAATTGTTGGACCTGTGGCTTATAAAGGATCTTTAACAGGCAAATAATATCTGAATTTACTAAGAAATGTGTTGGAGGATTTTTTGGATAATGCCAATATAGATATTATTAGCATAATGTATTTTATTAATGTTACTTAGTTATGTGTTATTATTTAAAAAAACTGAAACTACGATGTCTATTATTACCCCTTACTTTATGGCGGACTTTATTTAAATTTAGTTTCTGTCATCGCGTACTACAATATAATTTGTACAAAAAATGCGATTTAAAGAATTCCATGGCTGCCTGCGTCCAGTTACGGAAAACGCATTAACGCATAAATTGAAATAACTCTGCTATTTATTATCTTAGAAAAAAATGTTAATAACTAGTTGTATAGAAAATTACATTCTCTATCGAATTAACGTAACAAATACAGGGTGTTGCATTTAAAAAGGGTATATTTTTGTGAATAACTCGTAAATCTGATGTTCATTTGTTTTTCTATTATCGCCATTGTAATCAGCGTAAAAATGTACATAACTTTACTAATTTAACCTAACTTGTATCTGTTATAATAAAAAAGTTAGCAATAGTACCGACTTAATTTTGAACACGGTGTATATATACTATATATATATATATATATATATATATATATATATATATATATATATATATATATATATATATATATATATATATAAAATTATATATAATATATATATATATTTTTTTAAATATATATATAAATATATATATGACATACGTAAAAATAGTATCTTGTTAGCCTAAGTAAACATAATTTATTTTTTTAAATAAAGATTTATATCCAGGAAAGTACGCACACGGAGCCTCCTTCGCAATTGCCTAAGCATTTCAAGTAAAACCGCAATGCTCTAATAAAGGCACGCTTGTTAACTTTGCTTTTACATAAATTGGTTTTATTTAAAGGGTTATTTAGGAATTAAGGGCTGTTTGTATATGGTAATATACATGGGCATGGCATATTTATATTTAAATTCAGAATAAAGTCAATGCAAAATTAAAAAATTAAAACAATACTTATAATACCACACCAGGTATAAATTCATGTTTTTCTTAATATTTTTCTGCCTTATATTATCTCAGATTTTTATAAGCTCTAAAAAGTGTATATTATGTACCTTTATCTGTTCACAGATTTTCCAAAAACATCTGGATCTCCATCCTAATTTGCTATTATTATTTGAAAGACAAATTAAAAACGTAGTTTTTTCCATGCCGCCGTCAGTTGTTGTACTAAAAAAAATCAAAACATTCATATTATAATATGTCAAAAATTTTGGATGTCCCCGTAACTAGTTGTTCGCCTACTTGGACCATAGCGAATGTGTCCGTTGGCATCTGCCACCAAATAGCCCTGTTATAACAATAATGAATTTGTTTTATGGGGACATTTGAAAACTGTACAATATCGTAAGAGAAGTAGCGTTGACGAAGTAAGAAACAAAATCATCCATAAAATTAATCTGAAAGAGAAGAAAAATTATATTATTAGTGCAACCCCAGGAAAAATGAAAGAAACTTGAGTGCCTGCGTGGGGCCTGCTCTGAAAATAGTGGCTGTTATATTGAATCTTACAATTATTAGAATTGTTTGGTTAAAAATTTTAATATTAAAAACGTTTTATTTTAATCAATATAAGAAGTAGTATTAAACGCTTAACTTTAACATTAATATTGACTTTGTGGTTTGGTGCTTTAGATATTAATTGTTACCATTTTTTATTTTCTAATTTAAATCGCAAAATTCTTATATGAATGAAATATATACACGGTGTACCAAATTTAGTGGACACTATTGCTAACTCTTTTATTATTACAGATACAAAATCCGTTTAACTAACTAAGTAGTAGCATTTTTTCTGCTGAATAAGATAATGGAAAAAAATAAACAATTGAATAGCGCGTTTCCGAATAAATGGTTAAAAATATTTTTTTCTAAATGGAATACACTGTATATTTTTGACAAAAACTTTTGCAAATAGCCTACAGAACAAAAAAGTTTTTATATAATATCAGCCTAAAATTGAAATTAACCGAAATATTACCAAATTTATTTTTTAGACAAGTTGGCTGTGTATTTTTAAAATAAAGCTAAACTCTCTCTTTATTGTTTTATTTCAGGATAAGAAATAAACTAACACAACCTACATTAAATGTGCAAATACATTACCCTTTTTCTACTATATTATCGAATGAAGCTCCTTCTACTTTAAGAATTTTAAAAATACACAGACAACTTGTCTAAAAAATAAATATGGTAATAATTCGGTTATTTTTAATTTTAGGCTGATTTTACATTTTTTTCTGTGGGCGATTTGTAAACCTTCTAGTAAAAAATATACAGGGTGTTCCATTTAAAAAAATTGATTTTTAACCATTTATTCACAAACGCGCTATTCAATTGTTTATTTCTTTCATCATCTGAATCAGCAGAAAAAATGCTAGTACTTTGTTAATTTAACCGATTTTGTATCTATAATAATAAAAGAGTTAGCAATAGTGGCCACTTAATTTGGTACACCGTGTATAGATTATAGGTTCTCCAACAAACTTTTAACGATAATGTTTGGGCAATTTTGCAACTATTTAGTTGTGTTTGCCTCAGTGCCGTAAACCTAATAAAAAAATCAAATAAATAAAAGTAAAACCAGTTAAGATTAGGTTGTAATTAGGTAGGTAATTTCAAAACAAAAAATAATGCATAAACCTAGAAACTTTACTTTCTAGATGCTATGTCGGTGTTAATTACCAATATGGCATCCGCAAAGCAACGTGGTGATTGTTAAGCCTAAGCACACACTTGACCGAAAATCGCCCACGATTTGTAGACCTTTGCTTGTACGCATAGAACACGGCAACCGAGTCAGGACAAACATTTTCCACAAACACAGTTTTCGTCACGCTGTGGCTATCAGCGTCGTTCAACGGAACAGAACTCAATTCAAACCGGGTGACCAAATTACCGTCCACGGTAGCATCGAATTTTAATAACAAAAACCGTCGATTTTTTCTTGTCAGGTATGCGCTTAGAGTAAACCCTTCGATTTTATAAAATGTTACGCGACCAACGGCCGAGTGATGATCGCGTTGTTAAATTTAGCAATTGTTAAAAGTTAACAACGGTTTAGAATGTTTAACAAAACGTCATTGTCAGTGTTATTTAATGATTTTAGTAGGCAACCTGTCAAAATCTAACATTTTGTTAAACATTCTAAACCGTTGTTAACTTTTAACAATTGCTAAGTTCATTGCTAAATTTAACAAGGCGATCATCACTCGGCCGTAAGCCTTTGTAAAAAGATTGTTTTATTAAGCCATCATATAGACGACAAAGCTTTTGTCATGAAATGTCTTTTGGCTGACTTGACTAATTTGCCAAAAGTGACCGCTTCCGGGTTAGTCTCAGGGTATAGTCTTGTGTACTCATAGAGTCGATCGTGTAAATTACCTAAAACAAAAATTTAAAAAAATTCAAAAAGCTCTTAATATTTGTGTAACAAGTTACCAAAAGTTGTAAAAATTCCTGTTTTAGGTTATTTGCAAGTTCAGAAGGGTAAATCGACTCTCTGAGTGTACGAATCTATACTAAAGCAGTTTCTCCTAGTAAGTCTGGTGAATAACTTAAAAATATTTTAAACAAATGAGTCCCAAAGTGTTTGTCCCCTATCTTACAAGTTTGCAGCAAAAAAAAGTCCAAGTTTTTTTTTATTAAAAAGGAATTTTACGAAGACTTGCGGTTTTCTGGCCTAGAAGTTAAGTTTTAAAATAACACATTTGACATGTGCAAAAACTATTTTTAGAAACTTTTTATTTAAACAGTAGCGCTGCTGTGTATCTGAAACAGATTTGTTGTGAATAACGAAAAAATAAAAATATGGTTTGAGAAACCTTAAAAAATTTAATTACGGACTTCCTAACTACAATAGTCTAGTCGAGAAGTTGATTTCATGCAAAAAATAGTTACAAGTCTCCTAAAAATATGGTTAATGGTTTAAACGATTCGAAATGGCCCCTAAAAAAAGAGGTTTTTAGGATTATTTCTAAAAAAAAAATTCCAATTGTTATTAACAAAAAACTGTAAAAAAATAGCCGTCCAGCCCAAATATTATAAAAAAAATATTTATAGTTTTAATTTAAAGTTGAAAATCAACTTTCTCGCGGCAGTTTCGGCAGCCGCGCGCAGCCACTGTAGTGAGCGTAGTTTTTAAAAAATTTCTTTATGCAATTAAATCTTTATTAAAAATTAAAAAAATTTGGTGTCATCTAGACACTTCAAAGAATATGATCCCGCGATAATAAAAGTTGTATCACCATTTTTTAAAAAGTTATTAAATTGTTTATTAACAGTTTTTCTACGGGTTTCTGTTGTCATAAAAGGCGGTATAAAAATTTAAATAATTAATCTATAAATTTTTTGTTTGTTGGAGCTTTTTTTTATAAACAAACTTAACAAGATGACATTAGGAAAGTTAAAAATTTTTAATTTTTTCATTCATTATTAACTTTTAAAGTAAAAAAAAGTTAAACAATTAAATAATGTTTCTTAAATATATTTTTTTAATTTAAGCTATTACTGATTTTATCTTCATGTTAGGCATTTTATAATTACTTTTTAAATTTTTTCCTGCCATTTGTTTATAAGTTGTTTATAAACAAAAGGATTAATTAAATGTTTTTGAATTTTTTTCACCATATTTTGAGCGCAAGAAAATAATGATTAAAAAAAAGAATCCCTAATAATATATTTTAATTAAAAAAAAATTAAAAAAACGATTATAAAAAAAACATTTTATTGTTTTAAATATTTTTAAACATTATTTTCTTACGCTAACAATATGGTAAAAAATTTTTTCAAAGATATTTAATTATTCCATTTGTTATAAACAATTTATGAAGAAATGGCAAAAAAATATTTAAAAGTAATTGTAAAATACCTAACATGAAAATTAAATCAGTAATGGCTTAAAATAATAAAAAAAAAACAATTATTGAAGAAACATTATTTAACTTTTTCTTTTTTTTACTTCAAAAGTTAATAATAACTAAAATATTTTTTTTTATAAACTTTCATAATGTCATCTTCTTAGGTATGTTTATAAAAAGGGCTCCAAGAAACAAAAAAATTATAGAATAATTATTGTAACTTTTATACCGCCTTTTATGACAACAGAGATCCGTAAAAAAACTGTTAATTAACAATTGAATAACTTTTTAAAAAATAGTGATACAACTTTTTTTAACGCGGGATCATATTTTTTAAAGTGTTTAAATAACACCAGATTTTTTTAAAATTTTATAATTAATTATTAATTGCATAAAAAAAATATTTAAAAACTACGCTCACTACAGTGGCGGCGCGCGCATGCCGAAACTGCCGCGCGAAAGCTGATTTTCAACGTTAAATTAAAACTATAAATATTGGACCAACAATTTCGGAAATTCAGAACTTTATTATTGAAATTTTCTGCTCCTTCAACTAACTTTTATAATATTTGAGCTATTACTTATACTTTTTGAGATTTTGCCAAAAAGCTGGACGGCTATTTTTTACAGTTTTTTGTTAATAAAAATTGTAATTTTTTTTTAAAGAAAAAATCCAAAAAACGTCTTTTTCTAGATGCCATTTTGGATCGCCATCAACCATATTTTTAAAAGACTGGTAACTAATTTTTGCAGAAAATCAACTTCTTGACTATACTAAAGCTTAGCCAATTTTTATTAGTTGCTTTTTATCATTTTTAATTATTAAAGTTTAATTATATTTTATTATGTTTACATTACTAAAGTGCCAAGAACTATATTACCACTTCAGACCTAAAAGCAAATTGTGTTTGTTTGTTAATTAAACTTATTGTTGCTGAATTCGTGTTATAATTTCACAACGATTGCATGCATTTCAGGAACCGTTTCCCCGACGTCGCGTTGACGCCTGCTTTGATATTGCCTTGCTAAATTTTGCGAAACCACAATGCTTTAATAGAGATACTCCAGTAATATTGCTATTTATCTACAAATCTATATGAGTTTACTTTGTGGTGTTACTTTAAATTTAAAACCTTTGGTTCTTTTAAAGTAGTTTAGCAATATGTATTCTGTAGATACAGCGTTATAGTCTAGCCGAGAAGTGTGTTTCCTGCAAAAAATGATTAGAAAGCTTTGAAAAATATAAGCGATAGCTCATTCGCTGCGAAATGCAAATTTAAAAAAGACGTTTTCTGCCAATAAAAATTGCAATTGTTAAATAAAAAAAAACGAAAAAAAGAAGCCATTTCGATTTTTGATGATATCTCAAAAACCATTAGAGATAGCGGAGATTGCAAAAAAGGTCCTTAAAGCGGAGAAAAGTTCCAAAAAAGTCCGGACTTCCGGAACTCTATCTTCATTATTTATAATTTTAATTTAACGCTGAAAATGGGCCTCTACACGACATTTTTGGTTGCGCGCTCGGAGTCAAAATCGAGTACGTCACACAAAATAATTATTTTTAAGGTATCAAATATTTATTTAAAAAAATATAAAAAATTTATGTATTTAAAACACTTTAAAAAATTTATTCCCGTTAAAAATTTACCTTAAAATTAATTTTTTAACAAGTTGGGCAATTGTTAATTGACAAAATTGTTTTTGAAATTTTGCCTTTATTGTACAAAAAAAAATGCTTAAATAATTGTCGTAAAAATGTTTTGCTTTGTAAAGCCCTTCTCATATACATACTTAACAAGATTACGCCATAAAAGTTTTAAAAAAAGTATTTATCGTTTATAATAATTTTAAAACTTTGACGAAAAATTATAAATTAGGGTAATATTGTCAAAGTTATAAAATTATTATAAACGGAGGATTTAAATTTATTAAACATTTATGGCGTGATTTTGTTAAGTATGTATACAAGAAGGGCTCCACGAAGTGAAAATTTTTCGCCACAGTTATTTAAACATTTTTTTTTAATGTACAGTAAAGACAAGATTTTTAAACAATTTTGTTTATTAACAATTGTCCAAATTATTGAAAATTTACCTATGAGTTAAATTCTTACAGGTTGATAAAATTTTTGAAATGTTCTAAATACATCATAATTTTAAAAAATACCTTTAAAAGAAATATTTATGACGTACTCGGTTTTGACTCCAAGCGCGCAACCAAAAATATCACACGGAGGCCCATTTTCAGCGTTAAATTAAAATTATAAATAATGGAGGTAGAGTTCCGGTAGTCAAAACTTTTTTTTAAATTTTCTTGTTTTCCCGGATTTTTTTTTGCAATTTTCGCTATTTCTTATGGTTTTTAAAGTTATCATCAAAAATTGAAATCGTTTTTTTTTAATTTTTTTGTTAATAACAATTGCAATTTTTATTGGCAGAAAACATCCTCAAATCCCTTTCTCAGACTTGCATTCCGCGTCGAATAAGGTATCGCTTGTATTTTTTTAAAGCCTTACAACTTTTTTTTTCAGGAAACACATTTTTCGACTAGACTATTAGCAGTTAAAAAAAACATTATTGCACTGTTTGACCACTGCAACATAACAACTGGAACCAGCTTTTTTAATATATTAGCAACATTGGTTGAAAAAATTTATAAATACAATAAAAAAAAATGGGTTAAACAATTTTGGTTTTGTTAATTTTTAAACGTAAACTTTATTCTTCTTATTTATACGAAATTATAAGGGGCAAAATTTTTACCATATTATACTTTTTTTAACGTCACGTATTTTACAATTTACAAATATCTTACTAAGTAAGATAGTTTTATTCAATTTTAAAATGTTATATCTTAAAAATTAGTAGGTTTGAAATATATAATTTGGTATATAAAAAGATAATTGCGTTAAAATTAAAGTGATTATTTAAAAAAGGGCTTTTTATTATAAATAAAAAAACTGATAATAAATAAATAAAATAGATAAAGCATTTACTTTCAAGTTTATATTAATGTAGAAAAACAAAAAGTAAACCATATTTTACATGAGCAGGATAGGTAAAAATCTATATTTATTTAAATAAAATGTTTATAATTATATTGAAAGTATTATAATCTGTTCATTTTCGATGGAGAAAAACACCTGAACATAATGCATTGGTTTAAAAAGTTAGTTAACATAATAATTACAACAAAAATGTATTCCATTAGAACAAACGTCAGAAACCATGGTTACTTACAGGGTATTTTTTTAAATCAAACTTGTGTAACTCACAAAAAGAAGGTAGTTTACACAAAATTACTTATATAAAAGGTGCCAAATAAAGCAGTTACTTAAAATTATTTAAAAAATATAAAAAATAAAAAGTGCATTTTATTGGCTTCTTCCTTAAGTTAATAATATTGCCACTAGTTTATTGTTTTCATAAATGTGTGCCATTTTTATTAAACCGAACACCAACAAATCAAAAATAATTTTAAAAATATCACCCACTTTTGCACGAATTATTTACCACTGGTCAAATCCAAGGAAGTTTAAAGGTTTATGGAAGCCCAATACTATGGCCTATTCGATGAAAAAATGTCCGGCCCACTATAAAAATAACTATCATTAAGGGACCGTTATGATTCTGCGCAGTAATAAAATTCCACGAAATTTTGTAATAGGTTTACACACACTGATAAATCAGTGTGTGGTTAGGAAACATATTATACTTTTGACAGAGCCAGAGTCGCGGCGTATTAAACCATACGTGCCGGCGCCGTGCCGTATTAATTTTGATTGTTTTGCCTTGTGTAATTTTATTTTGTGGTTGCAAAAATTTTTTGGATTAAAACCCCTCATTTTAGTGATTAATGTTCATTAAATTGTGACTATAGTTTGGTGTTTATTGTTTATTACTTATAATATCGTAACTTCATCCTTCTACCTAAATTAATGCTGGGGTGCCCCAGGGCACCAACTTTGTTTCTTTTTCACATCAACGATCCCTCTTCCACAATGAATCATATTATAGTTTTTCTGACAATAGTATCCTCCACTCTATTATTCAATTTCTTAAGCCAGCCTATAGGCCTGATTTGGAAAACACGCGCAGTTCAATGCAAATATCTCTTTCACAAGACCTTGAACTAATCTTAATTTGGGGTTCAAAAATCTTGTCCATTTTAATGCTCCAAGACATAGTCATAATCATTTTGGCGTTAATAACCTTAACGGGCACTAACAATAACATCCATAGCCTCAGTTTTATCAAAAAAGCTTGGATTTCTCTTTCGAGCCAGAAAGTATTTCTCTTCGTTTAATCTGTATATTCTTCATGTATTCCAAATCAGACCATCTTTAGAATATTGTTCTCATATCCTGAAAATGGCGTTTCCTACAACTCTAATCATCCTTAATTCCATTTAAAAAAGTGCTGCTCGTCTTATTAATGATCCCACTTACCCACTGACGGGCCGTAGGAGATATGTCGCATTTTTATAGGTATTTTCAGTGCTTCTGCTCCGAGTATAACTTCTCTGACAGCTCCCAACACGTAGTGCCACTTTTATAAATTCCTTTACAGTCTAACTTAAGAGGCTCCGAACTTCTGACTTTCTTCGTTCCGTCATCTCCAGAGTGTCCAGACTGGAATCTGCCACCCGCAGAAGTTTTCCCTTCTCCAAATTTTCAAATATTTAAGTCACGAAACTATTATAAAATATTTGAAATTTATTTTAAAAAATCGTGTTTTTATTTATTTTATCAAGATTTTTGGTAAAAATACAGAACCTCCTAAAATATCGACCATTTAAATAAAAGGCTGTGAATGTGGCGCCATCAATTCTTTTCATATTAAATTAGATGATATAAAATCCAATATTAAACAATAACTTTAAATATTCTATAACAGTTTCGTTTAATACTAAGTAAAAATACAAAATCTGGGCATACCCAGTATTCGATATCAGTAAAGAAAGAAAACGTCGAATGTTTTTTTTACAACACAGTGGTCAAAAATATTAAAAAATCAGGTTCGTATTAAAGTTTTAAAATTTTTAATTTTTTAAATGTTTATTATTAACTGTTTTTTGGCAACTTTTATATAAATTTTCGTAAATTGACTTTTCCTTACGAGTTCCAAATAAATTACTCATTTGGGAACATCCTTTATATCATTTAAGTAAAATAAAACATTTTTGCAATACGGATATGTAAATGTTAAAGATTTGGGCAATGTGACTAGATACAAGATCTAAACAATGCATATGTTAGCTAAATGACTTTTATATTATTTTTATAATATAATTTTTATCTTAATAAGACACTAATTTTTTAAATAAAAATAATTTTAAATGTCTATTGTTTTTATGTCTAATATATAAAACATGATTTAAGCCCTTGGGTTAGAAAAACACCAGCCTGTCAACAAACCGGTAATAATTGATTCCTACTGTATATAAAGGGCTCTGAAAAAAACATCTTTCACAAATTCTCCGATAAAATGTAATGGTGTTCACACAAAAAGAGTAACCTAAATTATTCAGTTCTGTAATAGATAAAAGCATTACGATAATCTTAAGAGATTTTATACCGTCCTTGATTATTTCCATTCTGTGCACGAAATTACATCTTTTTGTTATAGTTTAAAGGAAGCTTCTTTGGTGTAAATGTCTTAACGACTTACGAACTATTTCAAAGCAAGTGAAAATTTAGTCGTCGAATATAACTTTTTAAAATAGAGGACTTATGAAACACGATTTTAAAAGCCTTATTAGAATTCAAATATCGCAATATTTTTAAAGAATATTTTTTAAATAATTAATAATACACCTACTTCTTACAAAAATAAATATTTAAAATAATATGTTAATGTTTGAATTTACAAAAAATAACTACTTTATATTATATGCCCATAATGTTTAATTATATGATACCCCGATATATTTTTAAATAACTGTTTAAATTAGTTTAAATACTATATATGTTTAGTAGTTTATTTTATACCCAGTGTAATATTAGAAACAAGATAACCAAATGTCAAATAATATAAACATTCCGACCAAGAATCATTAGTGAGTACTGGTTTTTTGACCCGTTGAATCGATTGGCGAGAGCCCAAAATTGGTCGAGTAAAAAGTTATTAAAAAAATATATGAAAAAGTAGAGGTTTATTCAAATTTAGAGAGAGAAAGAGCAAAAACCGAGCCAGTTGGGCAAGTTCAACGATGTTAAGGTCTTTTCCGATGTATTTTTACTCCGCGGATCGGATTATTTATAAAATCAAAAACATTTTTTTGTTAAATTTATTGTATTTAGGAAAATAGCTTATAATAATACGGTTAGTATGACAAGTGCGTAATGGTTTTTAAGATATATTTGCCCATTGAATTGAATGCAACTAGATTTAAACCCCTACAATCCGCCCCTCAAGTATTAATACAATTGTTGCAAAATTTATTTTTTTAAGAAATTAGCTTGCACATAGATCATAAATATGACAAGTGGGTAGTGGATCTTTAAGGCATTTTGCTCTTTAATCAAATGCGATCCCCATAAAAGCCGTAAAATGCGTTTTAAAATAATTTTTAGTAAATTATTTCTAAAGGAAAGGTTTTGGCCAATAGCGCAAAATTATGCAATAAGTATCAAAAAAAAATGGTGGTTTAAAATATATTTTTTATGTTAAATGAAAGTAATTGTAACATGTACCTCAGCTACTTTCCTTAAAAGAATAACTTTTGCAATAATTACGTAATATAAATTAAAACGTGCATTTAAAATTAAATCTAGCTGCATTCGATCTAACAACCAAAAATACCTTGAAAACCACTACAGGTTAACTATTTAAAGCAAAAACCATAAAAAACCTATTAAAATAAATATAAATTTGCTTTACTATAACTTTAGCAACTATGATACCAGCAGCACAAAGTGCTACTCTTATACATTTATTTATAGTCTATTTAAAAAGGACTTGACTTCTTCATACAGGCCGTTGAACTTTTATACTTTAACGATCCGTTAATATTAAAAATCTTTTTATATGAAAAATAATATTTACCAGCAAGGTAGACTTGGAAAATTTAATTGGTTATGGTTAAAATACAACAACTTTTTTAATTTTATTAAAAACTTTAATTCTATTTTTTTTATAATATAAAAAACCGTTAAACTTTTTTATATTATCGTTTAAACAGTGTATAATAACATTAAAGTTTTTCAAATTTTCAAATTACCGAATATTTAAAAAAATATATATATATTACTACCTAAATTCTAACCACTGAAAGACTATTTTTTTAGTTTTGGTAAAACCTAGAATATTTTACATGTATTAGCAGCAAACCAATAAAAGGTATTAAGTTTGGGAAATTTGAAATGGATATTAAGTTAAAAAATAATGAACGAGATGAGAAAAATAATTAAAATCAGGCAAAACTCAAAGAATGCCTGAGTCTTAAATTATTAAAATGCGTACCTACCTTAAACCTAAATCAAAAGCTGGATATTGTTTCTGTAAATATTTACTTAAAACTGGAAAATTTAATTCATACCAAGTCCCTGTAACATAATTCTCTTTTCTTCAACCTATATTTACAATAAAGTATTTACCGCTTAAAGAGCACCCCGTCTGTCTTTTTGGATTCGTCTTTCATTTTCCGCATTATAATTTTCCTTTTTGATGAAATAGAACATTTAATAGATTGACATTTTGTATTATAGCGTTTAATATAAACTTAAGTTAAATGCTGTAATACATATCTGGCAGTAATAGCCACCTGCTAATATTGTAATTTATACCAACCCACCTGTTGCAAAATATTATTTGTTATACCTCTTAAGGTTTTTGATCTTTTAAATTATTTTATTTATATACAAAGTATTTAATTAAATTTAAATACTTATTTAAAATTTGGATATTTATCCAAATATAATATAAGTATTTAATAAATGTGGTCTATATTCATGTAGTCTAACTAAAAGGAGTTTTCTGTTGGAAAAGCAAACTACTTATTATTTTTATTACTATTTAGCCACTGTTGCGAATTTCAGTATTTTAAATTTTAGTTTGTTTTTATGCTTAGTTTATTAGATTATATAGTTAATGTCGATTTACCCAAAAGTTTTAAGTCCGGCCTAGTTGCCATAGAAATTAAAACTTCTATTAAATTTTTTCCATTGCATGCTTAAAATTTCTCTGGCACATGTTACCAAATATTTTTTTAATTAGAACAAAATTTAAATATTTAACTTTTACTTCTAGAAATCAGTAAGTTTACAAGAACGCATCTTACAAATGTATTTTTTAAATAAATAGAATACGTTTTTTTACCATATATTGTTTTTTATTTAAACTTAGATGACTTATTATTATAGTTGTTAGTTTAAGTAAGTATCAAAGGTTTTAAAATTATACCATCTATGTGAATACGACTGTTTAAATATTTTACTAAAAAAGTGGTAATTAAAAAAGTAAAAATATAGCTAAATTTAATTATTATCTTAGAAACTATTATTTTAGGTTAGGTTAATTTTAAAGTGAGTGAACTTTTTACGCCCGCCACCGCGACCTCTCGGTCTATTGTGGCTCACACCTAGTTATATTTCTTCCAATAGGATCAGACTTCTAATGAATCCGATATTAAATTGGGAGAGAGTTCCTACATCTTCTCTTACTTGTGTCGCTACCGGACACGAGCACAACATGTGTTCTGGTGTCCCTGTCTCCTGGACGGAAAGTATGACGAGCAAAACATTAGATCCGTCATGCCCTCCTCTCCCGGTATAGTGACGTGGGTAGCTACCAGGTCCTTGTTACAGGAACCAGATGTACCTTTTGAAGCCGTATCTCCGGCCTTTCCCTATGAAAACGGTTCTATCCGCTTTCTGTTTAAAGCCAGGGAACCATTTTCCCTACAAAAGCGTCTGTCCGCCTTCTGTTTGGATTCAGGGATCCCTTCCTAAGCACCTGCTTGTTCGGGATGGATTACCCTTTCCCTGTAAAACAGGCGCCTGTGATTTCAGGTGCACCTTTCGAAACGGGTTCACCCGTTTCGGTCGGCGCACCATTGTCTGCTTGTGACCTTTGTCACTTCTTTTCTATGAAAGCGGTTCTGTCCGCTTTCTGTTTGGAGCTAGGGAAGTAATAGTCCACCACGGCAGAGCCCCGCATTACCGCAGTAAGGCTAGATACTCCGAGAGAAGGTCGCCCTGTATCTCAGAGGCACCGTTGGAGACACCTATTTAAGGCACAGGATGTCATTCAATTATCAGCACGGTATGCTAACACCTTGAGTTAAGCCTTGTGTTTGTCTTAGCTTTAGATTCGTTCCCATACGCTAGCTGCTGGAGTTGCCGATAAGCGGCAACCACAGCGGGTTGGTGTTGCCGATAACCGGCTACTCCAGCGCATGTTACAAAAGATCCTACTGGGCCCAACCACGACATCGACGTGCGAACACAGTGGTGGGTATATATTGAAATATTATTTTAGTAGAAAGATTATTTGGCTTTTCTCCAGAATATAAAAATAAAAAAATCTATTTACTTATTTTAAATTTTATCTCGATACGCGACAATATAAGTTAAAAAAGCAAGTACTTTAATAGCTTTTTTTAAAATAAATAAACCCAACAAAATTAAAAAAAAAATTTGGAATTTACATACAAGTGTATGAAGTAAACCCTTCACGTTCTCATGTACAAATTATTCGAAACAAAACTTATAAATATGGGTAACTACCCATTATATTAAAATAATCGGTAGTATTTCATTTAAAAGCATTTTTTTAACATTTTAATATTTTTTTATTAAGTATAAAAAATAATACCGAAATTATATGTTTTTTACTTATACTTACTTACTTATACATAATGTGCAAAATAATTTAGATTTATATAAAATATTAATTAGGTATATATATATTTTCTATGACATCCTGTGTATTAAAATGTTAATTGCCTAAAAAAGTGACAAATAAATTTTATTTATGTAATACGTTTCCAACAAAAATTATTAAAAATAAGCAATTTAAATAACACTCTATTAGGTTAAATGCATTTACAGTGCTAAAAAAAGTTACAACTGGTTATAGGTATACAAATTATACGACTTTCTTTTTAATTAAAAACATATTTTATTAAAGAACCTTAAAAGCTGAAAGCAGAAACCTCGATTTTCTCCTATCTGAGTTATCTAGACAATGAAGGATATACTGCCAAAACATCTCCCGCTTGTCTTCCTAAATTCGTCTTTCATTTTCAGTTCTATATTTAAGAGATTTTTAGAAGCACGCAATGAGAGAATCAGTTAACGTAGGCAGCATTTAAAAGACAAGCAATGTTTGATGAAGTATGTTGGGGAGAGTGACTGAATAACCAGTGTAATTATTTAGCTTTAAATCAATAAAGTCATTGGCTCTTTCAGTGCCGTATCTAGGTATGGCCGCGCCCTTGGCGGCTTAAAAATTCCCCCCCCACCCACACACCGGGTTTGGGGGTATGAAATATCCCAGGGGGGGTTTTCCCAAAAAAATTTTCAAAATTAAAAAGCAAACTAGTAGGTTTAAAAAATTTTTTGATCCGAAAATTACGTTTTTTAAAATACCAATTTTAGTGAAATTTGTGTCAAATTCTATATTTTCTTTATACGAAAATATAAACCTACTATTTGAAAGGGAAAGATTTACATAAAACAACTGTTTGTATCTCAAAAAGAAATGGAATAAAAAATTAACTCTATATACTTTTTTGCGGAAAAATTTTACTGAATAAATTTTCTTAACAATAAAATCCTAGTTACAAAAATACTGTGCATAGCAGTTTTATTAAAATACATTTATATAAAAAAATTAAATAATATGCAAGACAATATTTCATTAAAAAACCCTATAACATGTATTTATTAATTTTGGGTTTTTTTTGGGGGGCTGATCACGAATATGGTTTTTTTTGGCGGTAACGTGTCGTTTTTGAGATATCAATAATTAAACTTAAAAAAACCAAAAATAAAAAAAAAAATCTTATTCCCTATTTTTCCTTTTTTTTGCACACAATTCTTGTTTTTTTCATTACAAAATTGGCACACAGTATTTAATAAACCTCTTAAAGAAACTTGCTTTTATATTTATTTTATCTCTATCTTCAAAACAAAGGGAATTTATTCAGTAAACAGGCCCCCCGACATCTAAAAAAAAAAACTTTGCAATTTATTAAAAAAAAAGGTGAAAAGACATATAAAAAAAGGTTTTTATAGATGTTTATAAAATTTTTTTAATTTTTTTATGGATATTGATGACGGAAAATTTTTCCCAAAAAGAAACATTTTCGCAAAATTTTTCATATTCGTGACCCCGCAAAAAACCTCCGGATACCAAATTTGGTTAAAATCGGGTTGGGGCTACTTTCTAATAATTACCATTTTGTCAATGAAAAAAAATATGGCCGATTTTGCCCCCCCCGGGGGGCTGCCCCCGGCGGCCCCCTTCCCAAACCCCCTAAATACGGCCTGGCTACTTTACAGCATTAAACAAAATTTAATGGAAATTTAATATTAGATTTTATATAAACATACAATATTCAATAACTGTAAATATACAGGGTGTCCGGAACTAACGTTTGAATAATTCTAGGGATGATTCTACATGTTATATTATGAAAAAAAGTTCATATCAAGATAGGTCTATATTATATCTCGGGTTTTCCTGTTAGATGGTCATCAGTTTTGCCATATAAATTTTTTTAAAGTGGCCCTTTTTCCCATGCTTTTTAAATTTTTTTTTTAATCGGGGGCTACCAAGGAAGGCCCGTTTTAAAATTTTCCACATTTTTATAAAACGCCATATTTCTGCGGTAAACGAATTTTACATAAGGGTCAAAAATAAAGTTTATTTGATCGGAATTGTGTTAATAACAGTGTAAAAAAAATATTGTTCTTGCCTTTCAAAAAATGCCGGAATACTCCTTTGCTTGGGCGACCATGCATGCACTATTTTCTTTTTAGAGTGTTTTCTTGAAAACGGCTAGCCTGACAGGTTTTCAGAAAGAATACCTTTTTTATGATTCTTATATCGCGGAATCAGAATGTTTAATAAAAATGTGAATAAATTAAATAGAGGTTTTCCCCCGTCCGCACGCCCCCGATTGGAAAATAATTTAGAAAAAAATTAAAATACCTACTATTAAAAGCAATTCATCCCAAAACTCGATGACTATCAAAAAAGGTTCAAGAAATAAAAAAAAAACCTTTATCCGGGCCATTGTTGAATCGCCATAGCGACCTTATGACGCTTTTGGGGGGGCCTATGTTGATATGAACTTTTCTTCATAATTTTGCAAGTAGAATTATCCCCAGAATTATTCGACCGTTATTTCCGGACACCCTATATATTTTTATAATATTAAGGTTACCTTTTAAAAATTAACTTGATATTTTTATTAAAATATTTAAACAAATGTTAAATCTAATTGATATTCTGATATTGGGTACTTAGTTATTTAACTGTTGTTTTAATTTTACAAAAAGTATGCATGTGTATTATGAGTTATTTAATATAAAAATGCACCCTTTAGGGATCTTTAAAATTACAAAAAAATACTATTTTCCTACAAATATTGCTTATTTAAGGATATCAAAAATCATTAAAAAATTTAATTTACAAAAATTATCTAAATGGTATTTTCTTAAAAACAACCACAAAAAAAATTGCCTTTGGGACCTCATAGGACTCTTACAAATTTGTTATGCACGTTTTTATATTATAGACCTATGGCTTTTATAATATTTCCAGCGAGTGCAATAATGTTTTTGATAGGAGTATTTTATGAAAGATAAAAAAATCTGTTGTAATCTCGTTATTATACCTAGAAGTTATTACCATTTTCTTGCTAGCCGTTATTAATTTTAATATTTTAACAAGTCTATTTAAATTATTTTTGTAACGTAATTTACTAAAATATTTAAAAGATCCTTGTACTTATTGGGGAATTAGAAACCAGGTTTCTTTTATTTGACTGATTAAATCCACCTCCCTAAAGAATCTGTGATTTGGCAATTCGTTAATGCTTGTCTTGTTATTTCACTTTACATGTTTCTTTTTTAAATGCTAAAGAAACTGTATACATTTATTTAGCATTGTTTACTGTGCTTCTTTTTTAAAATTAGTTTGCTAGCAGTTTTGTAAAATTGTTTTATGTAGTGATAAATTTGTTTAAAATATTTATTAAAACACATTCCACTTCCCTTGTTGTTTTTTTTAAGAATTATATTAGGTTTTAAATAAGACTTTAGAAAGTTCAGGATCCAATGGGTTGTTTTTTTAATATGAATTTTAATTATTCTTTATTATTGTTTAATTCCTTATACATCCTAAAAACACTTTTGTAATATATCTATTTAACGAACAGACATTTTCGTAAAGACTAACTGTATGAAGCATATTCCGCACGTTTCTTTTACTTTTTATTTTCTATGGAAATATCAATCTTTGGTTCTTTGTCAAAGTATATAGTATTGTTTTAGGATTAAATGAGCTTGTGAGGACTAAGCTACTAGTTTAATCATATTAAAACCTTTAAACACTGTAAAATGAGGTTAAATTTTTTCATGAACTACAAGTTATAAAAAAGTTATCAGTTTACATAACTATACACAAAACGCATTGGTTAAAAATTTGTACAGTAGTTAAGGCTGTACAAATTAAAGAAAAGCATTTAAATATATAACATTAAGTCAACAGTAACACATGTATTACATCATCATAATATCAGATAAGTATATTTTAAACCAACTTCGTAAATAAAAAGTAGTTTGGAAAAAAAGTTACCTGTCATCAATTTATATAACTATATACAAAACGCTTTGGTTAAACATTTGTACAGTAGTTTAGGCTATACAAATTAAAGAAAAGCATTTAAATATATAACATTAAGTCAACAGTAACACATGTATTACATCATCATAATATCAGATCAATATATTTTAAACTAACTACTTAAATAAAAAGTAGTTTGGAGAAAAAGTCACCTGTCATCAATTTATATAACTATACACAAAACGCATTGGTTAAAAATTTGTACAGTAGTTTAGGCCATACAGATTAAAGAAAAGCATTTAAATATATAACATTAAGTCAACAGTAACACATGTATTACATCATCATAATATCAGATAAATATATTTTAAACTAACTACCTAAATAAGAAGTAGTTTGGAGAAAAAGTCACCTGTCATCAATTTATATAACTATACACAAAACGCATTGGTTAGAAATTTGTACAGTAGTTTAGGCCATACAAATTAAAGAAAAGCATTTAAATATATAACATTAAGTCAACAGTAACACATGTATTACATCATCATAATATCAGATAAATATATTTTAAACCAACTTCGTAAATAAGAAGTAGTTTGGAAAAAAAGTTACCTGTCATCAATTTATATAACTATACACAAAACGCATTGGTTAGAAATTTGTACAGTAGTTTAGGTCATACAAATTAAAGAAAAGCATTTAAATATATAATATTAAGTCAACAGTAACACATGTATTAAATCATCATAATATCAGATAAATATATTTTAAACCAACTACTTAAATAAGAAGTAGTTTGGAAAAAAAGTTACCCGTCATCAATTTATATAACTATACACAAAACGCATTGGTTAAAAATTTGTACAGTAGATTAGGCTATACAAATTAAAGAAAAGCATTTAAATATATTACATTAAGTCAACAGTAACAAATGTATTATATCATCATAATATCAGACATATATATTTTAAACCAACTACTTAAATAAGAAGTAGTTTGGAGAAAAAGTTACCTGTCATCAATTTATATAATTATACAAAAAACGCATTGGTTAAAAATTTGTAAGTAGTTTAGGCTATACAAATTAAAGAAAAGCATTTAAATATATAACATTAAGTCAACAGTAACAAATGTATTACATCATCATAATATCAGACAAATATATTTTAAACCAACTACTTAAATATGAAGTAGTTTGGAGAAAAAGTTATTTTAATAGATATAATAACTGTAAAAAAAAGAAAAATTCAAAATATATTTTTCGAAAAAATAATCATTATAACTAATATAACTATTGCTATTATCCTCGATTTATTTTACATAACAATTTATTTGTTAAATATTAAATATTGTTGTTGTTGTTTTTGGTATAAAGTGCTGTAAATTTTCTGAAAAAACCTAATATTAAGTTGTATGGAAAATTAATAAATTATTAAAAGGTCCCTAATAAAAAGATTAAAATAAAAGGTAATTAAATAAGGCTAATAAAGTTATGGTAAAAAAGGGGACAATAACAAAGTAAAATTTATTTTAAGGAACCTCTTTAAATGAAGTAAAAATAATTTAAAAATTATATCCTGTATCCTCGATATTTTAGATTTCATATATTTTTAAACACCGTTTTAAATCAGGCGTTTAACGATTAACCCTTAAAAGATACGGGAATTTCTGTCGAACAAAAGGTTGTTGTATGGCAATAAATTAGGCTCAGCACAAAGCGATAGCAATGTCAACATGGCGGGTGGCATATCGTCACGCGCCATCTTACTGACTCTATATAAGCTTGCCAACTAAAACAAAAGTGCCCCAACCTCCTACAACGAATATGTATTGTGAATTTACTACTGAAATATGCAAATTCTGGAGAACGTAAACCACCATTATAAATTATTCCATGCGAGTTTAATAGGGTAGGGGTTTTCCTACTATTCAGATAAATTGAGAAGTCATTGAATGTATAAAGGATATGAAATAGTTTTGGTTAACTTTTCTGGGATAAATTTACAAATCTCAACTATAACATTAAGCTAATTTGATTTTTTAAATTAGGGAGGTTTTAGTTTTGATATATCTTATTTATTGTATGGTTAAGTTTTGAAAAATAGTAATTTAACTGTTTTCAGGTAACATTTTATCAGTATTTACTCTTTGGATAACTCGCTTTACAATTTTTTTAAAAAATGCGACCACTTCGGTCCAGGTCTCGGTATAATTAACTCAGCCCGCTCAGCCCTATTGACCCCTATGCACTTGCAGATCGCCTGCAACAAAAAAGAAAGAAAAACTCCAAAAAAACCTAAAAAATAAAGAAAACTCTAATCAAGATAAAATTAAAGTAAAATAGAAATTTAAACTACATTTTTAGGAAAATTTTGAATTAAAAACATTTACATTCGGATTGCAATCACTGATAGAAAAATATTTTTACTTACATTACAGCTACAGAGATGTATATACGTGACGTACTTATATGCATACAATGACGCTTACAGCTTTTTGAATCGTTATATCTTAGGAACGGTGGCTTTTGGAAAAAAATATTGATACCTTTTTATAGAAATTTTATGATCTACAATTCTTGTCTGAGGTAATTTTTAAAACCTACCGTTTTAAAGAAAATCGCCAAAAATTCATTTTTTTGACCTTTGACCTCAAGTCAATTTTTTTCCACGTACCGGAACGATGGGGAATTTTGAAATGTTATTTTTAATTATGTTTTAAACAATTTTACTACTTTCAGCTTGATGTAAATTTATGTACCTTAAAATGTCTAGAGAGATCGGATGCTGTATTAATTTCTAATTTAACCTATTTTTATTTAACAATTCATTTTTATTTTAATTCCATAAGGTATTTTTTAAAGTGGGTTTTGTCCTATATTTATCTCCAGGTACAGGTCGTCGTAGTCGTAGTGAACAAGTAGTACTTCATACAATTTAAGTCTACGTTGGGTGTGTCTTGGTTTTTTTTATATTTAATTTAAACAATATATTACATTGCTCTTAAAATAGTAAAAATATATTTTTTTATATGCTAATGACATAAAAACGTATCGTACTATTGATGACCTAAATGACTGCCTTGGATTTCAGTGAGATTTAGATAATCTCTCTATGTATTGTCAAAAAACAGTCTGTTCTTAAACTAAATATAACGTCATAACAATTTTTTAAAAGGAAATAGTTTATAAATTGACGCATTTAATATTTCACTTAAAGAGCTTTGTTTTCCCATAACAATCCTCGAAGAAAATACATCCATTTCTAGAATGCGGGCGGAATTTAATCAACTTTGTGAAAATATAGATGTACTTTTCATAAGCTTAAGTAGGTTCAGAAAAATAACCTGAATCTAATTTTGTCAGTTTACCTTTGTAGCTAATATAATAGTCATTTTAAAGATAATATAGTAACTTATTTATCTGAAAATATGATGTAGAATGTACCAATTTTATATTCATATATACATGGTGTAACATGAAGGTTAAACAAAAATTAGAGAGTGGATGTCTTAGTCAATTTCTTTTTGATCTGTAGTCTAGCTCTACAAATTTTTGCTGCTAGGTTACAAGGTGTTAAGAAATTAAAAAAAAAGCGTTTTCGAGCTTAATTTAATGTTACTCTAGTAACAGTAAAAAAGTTGACTTTGTAGTTTACTCAGTGGCGTGCTCACTGATTTTAACGTGGGTATTTTTAAATGTTGTACGCCACTTGTAATTTTTTTGAATATCTCCTTAGATTTGATTTTTTGTTGGTTTTTGTTGGGCTCTTGAGTTTCTTTGTATCCCCCGTCAATATCTTGTAATTAAGCATTTTGTAAATACCAATTTTTTTATTGTGTACCAGTAAAATGTAAAAACATAAACAAAATGTAAAAAGCACAGACATTATCGAGTATGTTTTAAATCATTTCCAAAAACTATCGCATGGGTATTTAAAAAGAAATCTTAGAGGTTTGGGATAAAATAGTACTAATTAATTAACAATAATAAATGTACTATTACCTTACAAACCAGGAGTAATTACTAATAAAAACAAAAAGAAATATTATAAAGGATGCCAAAAACATTTTCAGCATCTTTTGTAATATTTTTTTCTTTTATTTCTACTATTTACTTAAAGTTTGTAAGTTTATAGTTTATTTGTTAGTGTTAATTATATTGTTGTATTTCTTTCAAATGTCTAAAAGTCTTCTATATAAGCCTATGCGACTAGTTTTTAAAAACAAGTTTAAACATATTTGGTAATGTATGTGCCTTTTTACATTTTTATTTATGTTTTTACATTTTCCTGTGTACGCAATAAAAAATTGATATTTGCAAAATTTTGCAAACAGGAAAATAACGAAATATAAAAAGAAAACTCAAGTGGCGAATTTTTTTTAAAACAAAAAATAAAATTTGTAAAAATCTTTCATAAAGCTTTTACAAGCAGCGTAACACATTTATTTTAACCCTATGGTAATATCCGTACCCAAGAAAGTAAGTAAACTACAAAGTCAAATTTTTAATTGTTAGTAGGGCACAATCAAGTTAAACTCTGGCTAACATTTTTATTATCTTCCAGCATTTTACACTTATTATATAATTTTTTTAAATTTTTAATACCTTGTTACTAGAAAAAGAATATTCGTAAAAGAAGACTATTTGTTATTTTTTACTGAAAAAAAAAACACTTTTAAATTTAATATCAATTTTAAGTTATACCTTGCATAGTTACTGTTTTTTGGCACACTTGTTCTGTTTTTTTCCCGAATTTGTTAATAAATAAATTGATTTAACATGTTATTGTAAATGTTCTATAGTTTTGTGGCGAATTCATGTTTTTATATGTTTTTTGGGGTACTCGCCTTGAAATTTTCTAGAAAATGGGACCACTTCGGTCCAGGTCACGGGTTATGAACTTGCAGATTGCCTGCAAAAAAAGAAGAAAAACCTCCTAAAAACCCAAAAATCAAAAATATTAATCTACGTTTCGGTAGCAAGACGGCCACGGTTGTCAAATAAAATTAAAAGAAAAAATTAAACTAAATTTTAAGAAATTTTGCTTTAAAAACTTAGGAAATTCTGATAGTTTTTTTACTTTTTATGACGTTTGGTCATAAATGACATTAGTTTATTTGACTAGTATATTTATAGTATTAAAAAAAATTAGACCTTTAGTCAAACATATGAAAGAACATAGAACACAGAAACACAAAATTCCACAAATCAAAAATCTCTCAACACGCATTTGATAACACCACATAATAAACTGAAAAGTGCAGTTATTTTATTAAATAAAGATAAATGTGTATCATCAATATCTGTTAATTTAAATAATACATGGTTACCTATGCTTGATGCTAAAGTAAATTCAGATAAACTTAAAATCAATTAACACACCATACCACCTTTTTGTCTTTTTGAATACTATAAATATACCAGTCAAATAAACTAATGTCTCTCATGACAAAACGTCATAAAAAGTAAAAAGCTATCAGAATTTCCTAAGTTTTTAAGCAAAATTTCTTAAAAATTAGTTTATTTTTTCTTTTAATTTTATCTTGACAACGGTGGCCGACTTGCCACCGAAACGTAGATTAATATTTTTGATTTTGTTTTTTGAGGAGGGTTTTTTTTTATTGTAGACGATCTGCAAGCTTATAGGGGTCAATAGGGCTGAGCAGGCTCAGCCGCTATACCCCGGGACCTGGGCCGAAGTGGTCCCATTTTCTAGAAAATTTCAAGGCAAGTACTCCCAAAAAAACATATTAATATGTTATCTCAAAAATATAATATTTAGGTTAAATGCCCCTAGTTTACTGTTATAAGTCATCCAAGTTTTGCATGGAATATTTTAAATTAATATTTATTAGTAACGTAATTGAAGTAAAATAAGTTTAAATTATTGCCTTTGTAGCAAACAGCTGTAAATTAATTAGGTTCATGTTTATTTTATTAAAGTGTGGACTTTGCATTGTTACACTGTAATATTTTTAGAATATTTGTGACAAATATATTTTATAACTGAAGTATGAATCAATTAATGTTTTAAATATGAAATAAAATATTTTTGACGGTCCTAAGAATTCAAAACGTTGTAAGTGATGTGCCCTTACCTTATAAATAAGTTTCTTTTTAGGTGATCTATAAGTTAACACAATTGATCCTCGTTTGTTTGCGTTGCAAGAGTCTGGACTGAAACGGTCTCTTCTTGCCAGTCTGGCGAGCTAGGCTAGTCTGTAGGTAAAAATAAGGCCTGTTAATTTGTAACAGGTTGAAAGGTGTTAGAACCTTTAGAGGGGGATTATCTAAATATGACTTTATAGTTTTAGATTCGAAAAAAGTGTGCAAGGATGGGGGTGGAGAGTTAAAAATGGTAAAAACGTGTTTTTCTCTTCTGCTAGCATCATTGTTAATATTAGAGGGATATGTTAATATGTTTTTTAGGTAATTAAAAAACCTTTAATTTGAGCCCGGCTACAATTGATTTGGTCAATTCGTTTATGAAAAAATGCAAAAAAATCGTTAAAAATTGCCCTTTTTTAAAATGTTGATATTATTGCAATTCTTTTTTATTCATTGCTATCATTGCAAAAAATTGTTTTTTTAATTCTGAATTAAATGAGAGGTTCAACAGCATAATCGGATAATTTTTTTGCTAAGATAATTGAATTTTACCGATTTTAGAGCCCTAATCTACTGGGCTATATCTTTTTTGTTTATAAATATTTAGGTCATAAAAACTATGTTTTGCTTTTTCGAGACTTGTATTTTAGTAATTTGAATCAACTTAATTAAAAAATGATTATTCAGACCTTTGTTTTAAGCCTTGAAAAAAAGGTACTTTTTTGTTAATAAACAATTAATGCATGTGTTACAAATTTTCAACTTAGAAATATGAAAAGCTTACATCAAAACAAATAGTTTTAAAAAAAAGAAGTCTTTACGACAAGTAGGAACCGAGTTAACAATTTTTTTAAATCATTACCTAATTGTTTGTAATTATTTAAGAATTAATATGGACGGCATTCGATAGTATAATACTTGAACTTGATACAGCGCATAATAAAAATTTGTAATATTTGTTTTTATTGATAAATGGTGTGTTTTAAGTTACTGATACTTTCGAGCGGCGCGAGGGAGGTAGTGGTGGGGATAGAAGCTCTCGAAATGACTTTCCGAGTAAAAAACTGAAATGGAGAGGTTAAAGTCCGCGGAGCGCAAAAAAGCCATATCTCTGCAAAGTTTTATTGGATGAAGTTTTTTCAAATCTGGGATATCGCAAAAAGTTATAAAAAGTTGTGCATTTAGTTTTTAAAAAATATTATAATTATTTATTAAACTTTAGTCCATGCGTCGCAGCTCATTTTCAGTCCCTTAAAACCATAAGTTTTTTTTATTGTTAATTAAACTTTTTACAATTTAAATTTTTTAAGCCTAATCCAGTAAAATTAAATATAAGTCCGATAAAACTAGAGAATAAACATTTTTTTATAGAAGAAAGTAAGAAGTAGTAGTAAGCAGTAAAACAGGTTTTTAGAAGTAAGGAGACCAGAAGAGACTGTATTTCGGAGAAATTTTGGCTTTATTACCAATATCGCATATTTCAATGTTCGTTTAAAATTTACCCAGTTTCATCATACCAGTCAACATATGTTTCTGTTGATTTACTAAATAATAGAAAAATTTGACATATGTTGTTTTTCTCAAAAATAACTTCATTATATTTTACTCTCTTTTATTATAAATATTGTGCCATTTACATGTTAATAACATGACTTACAAAAATGTATGTTAACCTCTTAATTTGAGTTTTTTACTCGACAAGTCATTCCGAGAGCTTCTATCCCCACCACCACCTTCCTCGCGCCGCGCCGCTCGAAAGTATCAGTAACTTTAAACGGACCATTTATCAGTATGAAACAAATATTACAACTTTTTATGATGCCTTGTATCAAGTTTTCAAGTTTAAGTATTATACTATCGAATGTCGTGCAAATTAATTCTTAAATAATTACAAACAATTAGGTTATGATTTAAAAAATGCTAACTCGGTTCCTACTGGTTGTTTTGATGATAGCTTTTCATATTTCTAAGTTGAAAATTTGTAACACATGCAGGGGCGCTCCGGCTTTAATTGTTTATTAACAAAAAAGTACATTTTTTTCAAGGCTTAAAACAAAGGTCTGAATAATCATTTTTTAATTAGGTTGATTCAAATTAGTAAAATATAAGTCTCGAAAAAGCAAAACATAGTTTTTATGATCTAAAATATTTATAAACAAAAAAGATATAGCCCAATAGATTGGGCTCTAAAATCAGTAAAACTCAATTATCTTAGCAAAAAATTATCCGATTATGATGTTGAACCTCTCATTTAATTCAGAATTAAAAAATTAATTTTTTGCAAGGATAGAAATAAATAAAAAAAATTGACATTTTTAACGGTTTTTTGGCACTCATTTATAAACGAATTAACCAAATCAATTTTAGCCGGGCTTAAATTATAGACTTTTTAATTACCTAAAGAATTTTTTTTTCAACATATCGCTCTAAAATTAACAATGCACACTGCACACTTTTTTCGAGTCTAAAACTATATATCCTATATACTACCCTTATATTATTTGTATACAAAAACACGTAAAAAACAACTAAAACAGAATATAACAGAAAACTTAATTAAAACGTTCGTTTAGAATAAATGAATGTAAATTTGTTGTTGTAGCGTAAACGAATTGCTCCTCTTCTTTCATTCAAGCAAATATTTGTCTTAAGAGGAGCAAACAAAAAATTATTCGTATTATAATAACATACAAAATTGTTCTTTTGACTTTGATAAATGTTGACAAAGTATTCTTGTATACACCGTGTTGTATTTTTTAGTGAAACATGATAAGTACGGCCGGAAATTTAAAATGCCTTTTTACAGTGGCCTTGCAAATGGGTTTTATACTAATTGTAAATTAAAGGAAATTAGTATTACAGCTTATACAAATTTTTTTGTCAAAAAATCATTATAGAAAAAAATATAGTACACTAAAAACTTTAAATAAGTACAAAATTAAATGTCAATTGGACATAAAAGGAAGCTTTTCTAAAAATTTAAATTATATATATATATTTTTTTAATTTAAGGACGATCTACGAAGGCTTTAAGCCTAAATACTAACGAAGGGTAGGTGCCTTGAGTAAACATTTAAATATTGGAAGGCGATGGATATATCTTCATAGGCAGAAGGTTCCATAGCCTAAAGACCTTAGGGATGAAGGATCGAACACAAAGTTCGGAGCACTTTGTGTTACCTTTATGGAGGTCACTAGGGAAGGAATAATACTGGTTAATTTATCTGCACGGTGGACAAGAAAAGACACCTTTTTTGTAAGATGGGGGTCATTAATAATGCGCACAGCTCTTCTCTTAACTAAATTAAGAATGCTAAGAGTTGAGTAGTTTGACATTTTCCATACAGAGCACACAGACTAGAAGATAAATTCTTTCTGGCTCGAAATATAAATACGAGCTTTATTAAAGCTGCTGCCTTCGAGTCGAAGATAATGTCCACAAAGATAAATGATTTTGTATTTTGTAGATCTTGATCGCACATTAGTAAAGAATAACTAATGGAATATTTTTTGCAAAAATGCACATTATTATATTTTTGAGGCATTAAACTTGAGAAGTGTTAGGTGTCCCGATCCCAAATTAATTGAATGTCTTTTAAAAGCGGCTTGCGAAACTAAATACTAAAATAAAAAGTGCTATCGTTACAGTACTCTTTCTTTAAGTACAGGGTAAGTTATGTGTAAAGTCGACTATTTATTGATATTAAAAAAAAATCGTGCTATATAGTTTACGAGTAAACAAGCCAATTTGGGTGTTATCCCTAAAAATTTAAGAGTACATTGGTCATAAAGATACAGGGTGATTCCTTAGTTGACGCTTTTTTTTTTAAGTGTATATGGGAACTCCATTAAAAGCCTAAACAACTTTTAAGAATTAACTTTTTATTCAAAATACATCTGAAAAATAAGAAACTTACATTCATTTAGTGTTTGAATAGGTCCTGTCTTAAGTTAGTTGTCACCGCCCAGGAAGTCTTCTGGCTGTATTGCTTGGAAACGTAGGACGTGATGTTCCCGCAATGTTGTCCACACTTTTTTTTGACTCAAACCGAACTGCCTTGCCATCAACCGAGTATTTGGGTCCAGAATGAGCCTGCAAGGAAAACCATCGCGCTCACAATCTCGAAGCAGTGGTAGCAGATTAACGACACTTTCCATCGCGATGTAACAATGATTGAAAATTAAAAGTTACTCTCGCCTCGCCGGGGAAAGCAATGGGACTGACTCATAACCGCCTGATTAACAAGACAAAAAACAAGCGTAAATAGGAAATAAACCATCTTTTTGTGCCCAGGCCCGCTTTTAAATATATTTATGTAGCTTTGTTATTTTTGGGTTTAAAAAATATATATATTTTTTAAAAAGTTGCTTACTTTAACGAGTTTTATACACAGTTAAAAAAAGGCCCTAACTTAAGAATCACCCTGTATAAGTCGATATTAATATATTTGTTTACGATGCTACTCATTTTAAAGTTATTTGTTTACTAAATTTAGTTTCAATTAAGTTTACCGTTTGTTTGTGCAAAAAGTCATTAATATGGCACATGTTTGTACTAACTTAGAGTTAGGGGTTATAAGGCGACAAGAAACAATAAGTTTAGTTCACCAAAATTGGATAAGTTTAGCGCAATTGTTTAAATAGCTTAAGGTATAAGAGCACTTCATTTATTTCTTTAAGTTTAGAAAAAGTTTTAAACTTATTGTTTGTACTGAAAATAAATTGCTCTTTTAATGTTTTATTTTGCAAAAACAATTTTTCTGCCTTGTCATTGGACCATTACACGTTTTTTTACAACTTTTTTTTCTTTAAGTTGGCATTCTTTTTAATTTAGGAAGAATTCTAGATGATTCCGTTTATTATATAAAAAAACAAATTAGACAATTTAAAGTTTACATATGAATATTGTGTTAGTTATTATCTCCTTTTTATTTTAGTCAATATATATTAAACTTACTTTAAAAATATTTTACAAAGATGTATAAGTTATTAATTTACCGTAGAATTTGCAACATAACTTTATAATCACGATGCTTATAATTTAGGTAGATAGGAAACTGCAATTTGTGATTCCAAACAAGACCAGGTTGCATATTTTACCCATTACCTAGATTCTTGTTTGGCATTTATGCAAAATCATACCATAAATTTTATGCAGTGTTTGGGTTTGGAAATTAATTGGATGTAGTAGTATACTCTCTTTGTAATTTAAAGTACTTTCTTCAGAAACTTAAATCAAATGAACAGCGTAAATTAGAAAAGTGGTAAATTTTTTATACCTGTTAAGATAAAGTTATGTTTAGATTTAAAAAATGGTATATTATTGACAATATAAGTAAAATTTGTAAAATAAATGGGTAAGAAGTTGCGTAATATTTTATTTGAAATAGATTAGTTACATATTAGTACCAACTAGCTTCATATCTGTAATGTTAGTATTTAATCTCTAATACATACCTATCCTAAAGGAAAGACACATTACTTTGTTAAAAAATAGTAAAAGGTTTTTAAATTGTAAACAAGATAAATTATTTACCAAAACTTTATTTTGTTAAGATTCGCCCTATTTTTAAGTAGATTTAGAAAAACATTTAAAATGCATAAAAATACTTTTTTTTGCAGATTTCGGTAGACGATATATATTTTACCGAAACTGAAAATCTGCATTGAAAGTAGAGGTTACTGAAGCGTTATAATTAAGATTCCACTCAGCGATATTTACTACACGTTTTTGCAAGACGACTCTGCACAAATTTGTAAATACAATTTGATTGTAAGGCAATAATTTTCCCAGTAATGCAGAAATGCACTTTCTAGAGCAAAATTGGCCATTGTTCCTCTTCATAAATTCCTTTTGCTACCTAATATACGAGGTCTGGAAACCCACCGACCATGAAATTACATAGTATGTTAAGCATAGGCAATATTCGAGTGGGGTGTGCGTTTGTTCGGGCTCAACCATCGCCGTCGTCGACGAAAGGCGATAGCGTCTGATCTCGTTCGGCTCCAGGACAGTCGGATCAGTTTGCCCATCGCTGGGAGGAAGGTACTGCACGCTTGGAAACTAAGTAGGCAAAATTACGATATGCCATATTCTGTGGAATTTGTTTTCATAAGTTTTTGTTGCCGACTGAGCGAAATAAAACTGGTATTCGGTCATAATAAATTAAACAAGATTCTGCAAATAAAATTAATAATAATTCTATAAAAATGAAAAATAATATTTATTCCTAAAAACAGTCTAAAAATGAAATAAATCGATCGATGATCAATATGCTTGATACGGCGGAAAGTCAGCGGACAAGTTCAGCGCGCTCGTTGCAGAGGGGTGTAGGAGAGGCTTATAGCGAATTGGTAGAAGGGCTTGAACTACACGTATTTCCTATGGTCGGTGGTTTCGTTTCCGAACCTGTATATATATATATATATATATATATATATATATATATATATATATATATATATATATATATATATATATATATATATATATATATATATATATATTGTGTTAAAACGACATTTGACAAGGGGTTTTATATACATATTAATATTAACATGATATAGACATGAACAACATTAAATGATTGATTTTTTTATATATGGATATTTTAGATTTAGGTATCTGTAAATATAGTTAGATTAGTTATTATTATGGGTTTTGACCGGATATAAGACGTTAATAAATGCTTAATTAATATAAATTAAATTAAAAAAAAAAAACTTAGTAAATAAATGATGTGATATAAACAGATACTATTAAATTTCTGAAACGGTCAGAAGGACAAGAAGCGTAACAAAATATACCCAAAAAAGATATAGCTAAAGGTATAAGTTTAAAAAAATCAATAAAGACACTTTAGTGAAATAATCCATAAAAGACAATAAACATTCAAAGTGAGTATTAAATGGCATAGTGTATTAGAGGTAATAAAACCAAATTACAGGATATCAAAAGATGAAATAAGATACAATTAGTGTGTGTAAATATAAGGAAAATTCTAGTTTATAAATTATAGTATTTAAGTTTCATTATCAAAACAAAAATGAGGTTTAATTGCAATTGGTAAAAATAAACAATTTAAGAAGTCCAGAAAAGCATGACATTGCCACTTTAAAATATAAATTTCAAGGATAATTCTTTTCTAAAACATATATTGTTCTATATAAAAATAAAAGGCCATAAATTTTCTAAATAATTAAATTGATATTCATGAAATTAGAATTTATAAAGAAAAGACGATTAAATAATAAATGAAATTTAATTTTTTTTAAATTTATGTATTAATTTAAAGTATTACTAAAGTATAAATAATGCTAAACATATAAATAAGCGTAATTGTATCAGCAAGAGTTCAAGTGGAAATCATAAATAACGAGGTCCAATATGACGAAGTTTGACATGGATCCAAGTATTCAAGTACAGCAGCAGATTGTTGAAGGCCAATCCAAATAAATAATTGTTTTTAAGGAAGGAGAATTAATTGCAAATAATCTATATCCTTTTTGTAAAAAATATATAATATTTTCATAAAAAACAGTTCACCGGACTCAAGGTAATATACATTGTAAGTTATGTCATGTTTAAGGTTAGCAGACTGTCAAAGTAAAATTGGGTATTAATCATGTCATTGTTTGAAGTTAATAGACTGTCAAAGTAAAATAAGTTTAAAGTCAGCAGAATCTAATGAATGGAATAGGAATGTTTTATTATTAAAGTGTGTTGACTGAAATGGAAAAAACAAAATTTAGGATGGCTATAATATGTAAAAAAGTAATAAAAAATCAATGGGCTATTAAGCAATTTTAAAAAGAAAATTAATGTAAAAAATATATAGCCAAAATAATAATTGGATGAAAGTGTAATTAATATTGATGGAAATAGATTACAAGAAAATCAAATTTTGAAAAAAAAAAAGACTTTCATAAAAAATTAATTAAATGAAAATGATTTTTGACATTGACAAAAATATTAAAAAATGACTATATGTGACCGGATTTAATTTTTTCACTTATATTAATATTTAAATTATATTTAATATTTTGAATAAATGCATGTTAGTAATTTACATTTTTGAATTTGATTTATACAAGTTATAAAAAGTTTTGCATAAGGAAATCTTTTGAACTCACCTTGAAAATAGATCTCTTATAGCCGATTTTTAAGCCCAAGATAAACTAAATAGACAAAATTAAAACCTGAATAAGTAGCCCCAAAAGATAGGTATACATATGTATAGGAAGTATAAAAGAAAAACAAGTATAGAAAATTTAATAATAATATTTCTTAATAAATAATTTATAATAAAAATCTCTATACATATGTATGCAACATAGTGTTTGATATTCCTTTAGATAAACCTTTACAATAATAATAAAAATAACATCATATAAAAAAAATAAAAATAAACAAATAGTTGTATATATATATTGATGTGAGTGTATGATTATAAAGGATATTGTCACAATATATATATATATATATATATATATATATATATATACATATATATATATATATATATATATATATATATATATATATATATATATATATATATATATATATATATATATATATATACATATTTATATATAGTCTATTGATTGCATAAAAATACATATATACCTGATAAAAGGCCTTTAGACCTAAATGTCATCAATTGACATTAATTAAATAAAAATTGCTTAGTAAGCTACTGTTTTTATATATTGCCTGACCTTATCCCTAAGAAAATCCAGAAAATTTTTGGAAAAACATAAACTAGAGTTTGAATATGATAAATGGACTTTTGCGAATATTATGAGTAATATATAAAGTCTAATATACAGAAGATAAGTTATGATACCAAAATATGACTAACAATATGCAGAAACTAATATACGACAGAATATGGTTTATTTTTAAAAATTTTGTAATAAGTTAAATTAGTACTTTAATTAGGTTAGAATAGGTTATAACAAACGAGTATACGAAAAATAGGACATTTAAAATGCAAATTAGTGATATAAATGGCTGTGTCAAAAGTGATGATAATACTACAGTGAAAATAAGATATGTTTAATAGTATATCATAGTGGCGCAATAACCAAAATAAATAAACTATATGTCAAAGACACTAAAAGGTGCGGACTTTAGATTATAATATAGAACTTGCTAAGAGATCAAGGGGTGATCCAAAAGACAGACAAGTTAGTATAATATAATCAAGGTCAAATAAATTTAAAATATGGCTTTAATTTAGGTAATAGGTAGGTTAATTTATGATAGTAAGTAGGTAAAAAGTATGTTATATAAATATCTATAGTTATTTTAAAATAAGAATCTAAATTTTATTAGAAAATAGATTTAAAACAAAAATTATAAGATCATCATTTGTGCAATTAAGATATTTTAGTAAATTTCTATAAGACAAGAGATTAATAGTAAGTTAGATTATCAGATATTAAAATAAAAGCAATTTAATAAGCTATCTATTGACAATAATAGGAAAAAATAAGAATATTAAATAAAGTGAATTTGCAAGCAAAGTTAAAATGTAATATAATATTATCTAGAAAAATCTAGAAAATTACCCCTATTTTTCTTGAAGAGGATTGCAATATGTGGTGAGACATATTAATATTTTGTTCAACTGTCTCGTCGACTATAACAACCACAATAGCCATGTAAAAACAAAAGACTGGCATTTTTACATATTATTTATATATATATATATATATATATATATATATATATATATATATATATATATATATATATATATATATATATATATATATATATGTATCATAAAAAAATTTGTATTGCAGATTGATTTTTGTTATAAAAATACATATATACCTGATAAAAGACTTCAGGCCTAAATGTCAATAATTTGACATTAATTAAATAAAAATTACTTAGTAATCTGTTTTTATATATTGCCTGACCTTATCCCTAGAAAATCCAGAAAATTTTGGAAAAACATAAACTATGAGTTTGAATATGATAAATGGACTTTGCGAATATTCTGAGTAATATATAAAGTCTAATACAGAAAGATAAGTTATGATGCAAATATGACTAACAATATGCAGAAACTAATATCGACAGAATATGGTTTATTTTTTAAAATTTTGTATTAAGTTAGAATTAGGACTTTAATTAGGTTAGAATAGGTTATAACAAACGAGTATACGAAAAATAGGACATTTAAAATGCAAATTAGTGATATAAATGGCTGTGTTAAAAGTGATGATAATACTACAGTGAAAATAAGATATGTTTAATAGTATATCATAGTGGCGCAATAACCAAAATAAATAAACTATATGTCAAAAGACACTAAAAAGTGCGGACTTTAAGATTATAATATAAGAACTTGCTAAGAGATCAAGAAATTGATCAAAAAAGACAGTTAAAGTTAGTATAATATAATCAAGGTCAAATAAATTTAAAATATGGCTTTAATTTAGGTAATAGGTAGGTTAATTTATGATAGTAAGTAGGTAAAAAGTATGTTATATAAATATCTATAGTTATTTTAAAATAAGAATCTAAATTTTATTAGAAAATGGTTAAAACAAAAAATTATAGAATCATCATTTACGTGCAATTAAGATATTTCAAGTAAATTTCTAAGACAAAGTTAATAGTAAAGTTAGATTATCAGATATTAAAAGAAAGGCAATTTAATAAGCTATCTATTGACAGGTAAACTTTTATTTAAAAATATTAATCAAAGAAATAGAATTTTTCAGCAAAGTTAAAATATAACAATATTATAGAAAAATCTAGAAAATTACCCATATTATTTTTTCTTGAAGAGTTAACAATTTGGCAGACATATTAATATTTTTGTTCAACTGTCTCGTCTATCGACTATAACTATAACCACAATAACCTTAAAACAAAAAAGACTGGCATTTTACATATTATATATATATATACGGGGTTATCCGTTAAGTGTCCACCATTGGTAACTTTGTTGACAGTGAAATAAAGTTGTTTAAATTAACTCCAAACTAGTAGCATTTTAACGCTGGTAAATGAGAAATAAAAAAACAATTGAGAGAATAATTATTTTGATTTTTTCAGTAAAATAACATTTTTTTTTAATGAAACCCCTGTATATTATATTTTTATGTTTAAACATCAAATTTTAAACAAAAAGTTTATAATGACTTTCTCTAGGTTACAAATTGTTGAGTTATGGCCCCAATCTGAAACAATTAAATTGTATCGACAAACTTTATTTTCAACATCAACTCATTATCTTTACAAATACAAATTACAAATTTTGTTTAAAGAAGATGCTCAAAACCACCACCTTGTTCTTCAAAACATATTTGACACGTTTTTCAACTCTCGAACTGTCTTAAGTATGGTCCTACCATTTATCTGGGTTATCTTTTCCCTAACTGCAGTCTTTAAAGCGTCGACGTTATCGTACCTTCAGCAGCAAATTTAGTTCTTTAAGTAACCCCACAAGAAGTAATCAAAATAGGGGTTAGATCTACAGTGATCTGGAAGGCCACTGGATTGGGCCATTTGTTCCTATCCACTGATCATTAAAAATAGTACTTAGAAAATGATAAGTACCTCTGGAGTTATTAGGCAGGTGCGCCATCTTGCTGAAAAATGCAGATGATGTCTACTTATAAGATCAATGCTGTAAAACCCGGAAGGCCATGTTTTTTTTCATTTTCATAGCCGTCTTAATTTTTTAATACGCAAATAATTAAAATTATTTTATTTTTTGACTTTATTTTTGTCTAGGGAAAAGTCATTATAAATTTTTGTTTAAAATTTTGTTTTAATAGAAAAAAAATAATATACAGGGGGTTTTCCCTTTAAAAAAGTTATTTTACTGAAAAAATCAAAATACGTTTTTCAAGCTTTTTTTATTTCTCCTTTTTACCAGCGTTAAAAAGCTACTAGTTTCTAATTAAACAACTTTTTATTTTACAATAAAAAGTTACCTGGTAATTAATTTGGGTAACCCTGTATATATATATATATATATATATATATATATATATATATATATATATATATATATATATATATATATATATATATATATAAATTTGCATTTGCAAAGTTGTTTTTGTTTTTTCAAGATAATTTTTCCTATTTTTTTATATTTAATATAAAATAAAAAAAATTGTTACCTTACAGTTTTAAATATAAAATGTGTAATGTATGCCTCTAACAAGAGTTACGTAATGCAGCGAGATGGAGTTTTAATTTAAATATGAATTAAATCAGCATACCCTCCATATTTAAAATATCCATCTTTATTTCGGAGACCAAAAAATATTTTCATTGTGGGACAGTGTAATCTGTTCGAAACTATGTTGTCTGTACCTGGATATTTTTTGTTAAACTCTTGAATTAATCATTGCTGAATTCTGCATTCGAGCTATGCGCTTTAGATGATTTAAATGCAATTCGAAGTTTTAGTTAAATGACATGGATTGAAAATCCGAAACTGCTTACGGTTGATTATTTGGATCAAAAAGTTGGGAAAACCCCCTTTTTATTAAGAGAATATATTACCTAAGTGTAAATATTCATATTTTATATAATTGTTGCAAAAAAAACAATTAATGCTTTTTTGCTTTAAAAAGGTAAAAAAAACCATGTATTTTTTTACCCCTTTATTGAATGAAAGAAACCAGAAATTAAAGGGAACTATTAAATCTTGGCATATAACCTATCCCGTGGACATCTTGGAAATTTGTCATAGGTATCTTGCTAAGACTTCAAGGGGTTTGAAATTATTGGTTTTTTTGTCTGTGGGGCAGTAGGGAACAAAAGCTCCAAAGTAAAAGGTGGCCCCTTTGGGTATTATTTTTAACCTGGTACTTCAAACATTCTTGTTCTTGTTCCCCAAAAAATTCAACCGCCTCTTTTGGGCTAATACTTTGTCAAGTCATGGACAAAGAAGGTAGTGATTTCAATCCTAAGAATTTCGTCCCAATTAGTGTAAAATTTAAAAAGGATATTTATTGGGCCTCGGGTAAAGGTCTGATATCTCCGTTTTCAAGAACAATTAAAGAAAAGGAAGTTGATTTGTATCTTATTAATATACAACAAACCCTTATTTATTTATTTGAATGTAAACTTATGTGAAATTTAACAATAAAAACCAAACTGGTAATAAAAGCATTCAATTTTTTTCATTCATTCAGCTTGAACGTGTTTTGAATGGAAAGGATTTCTAGAACAAGAAAGATAAAGACTATAAAGCCCTTGATGAACTGAAAACCTATGAATTACTAGGGTGTCGCTTGTCTCTAAAACTATATTTTTTGCACTCCTTTTTGATTTAGTGCAGTAAGCGACAAACAACGGGAGAGGTTATACCAGGACATCAAGACGATAGAAACAAGATACCAGGGATGCTGAAACTTATCTATGTTGGGCGACTACTGTTGGTTTTTAAAAAGAATGCTACAGAACACAAAAAGAAAGAGTGAACCTTTGTGTCTCTGTATTATATCTCGTGCAAAATATATTTGATTTAGATAACAACGAATCTCCAGAAATATTTTTGCATAGATTCCATATGTTTCATTAATATTAGATTGTAAAAATATGTCGTCTTCTCCTTTTTCTCCTTATAACAAAAAAACTGTACGTGTTAGAGTAATAAGCTTCTCATTTTCGGATTTAGGACTTTAAAATACTTTAAACAAACCTATTTTCATCAATGTTACTTTACAAAAATTTAAATTTGTTGACTGGTGTAATCGATTTTTACATACTTATTTATAAACATCTGACTTATTCTTAAATTTTAAAGTATTAGAATAGCGCTTTAGATAACAGTTTAACTAACTATTCTAATGCCTTTCAACAAACCGCAAACTGCCGAGATTCTCCATTCTTAATTCATGTCGACTGACTTAAAGTTTTCCGGTTTAAATTATTAAAAGCGCATAGCTCAGGTGCAGTATTTAGTCATGATTAATTGAGGAATTAGGCCATTTCTCGAATAAATGCGGCGATATAAAAATCCAAGTGAGAAACAAATGACGAACAGATTGGCTACTTTAATATATTTTTTTATACAAGGTGGTTTTTCCAATTTAAAATTAAAACCGTATATAAAAAAGTTTCCTAAATTAGTAAGTTTCCAAGCTACAGGAGGTAAAAGCTTTTTTTAAAAACATATTTAATATGAGACTTAATTAACACCCTTCCAGGTAAAAACGATGAGATATTATGAGCTGTTTCTATTAGAGTCTCAAAAACTTCTCGCATAATACTTTTTTGTAAAAGAGAACTGTTCAGATACACAGACCGACACTACCAGGAATGTGTAGATGCTTTGGCAGTCATCTTAGTTTAAATAATACACCTCTCGAGTACTAGTAGAACAAAAGGTATTTACTATTTATCCTCGTAAAATAAAGCCATGAAATTTTTCCACTTCTTTGTTCGGGTTTTTTGAAAGAGCTTGGAAGTTCTCACAACGCGTTTTATTTTATGAAAAAAAACTGAAAAATAAAGAATTATTTTGGTCAGATTTAAAGGTTATAGACGGACATATGTAATCTCGATTAAATGCGAGTAGAAACTATACTTTTTTTCAAACTCAAAGCTAATATATTTACAATATTACCTAAAAGCCGAAATATTTTTTTAAATTTCCTTATTATTCATTTATATAATTATTTTAAATACAAATATATAACAAGTATTATGAATAGTTTAAATCGGATTTTCGTGGTATTAAAATTTAAACAGATTAATAAATACGTATAGAGATTAAATTGGTACATTTGCTGTGTTTATTTTATTTTACACAAATTAATCAGTTTATCCTTTTGCTACCAACGTGGACTATTAAGCACCATTTTTTTAATGAGCTGGAATATCAGCATTGGCTTCAACCCGAGGGTTTGGCTAATAATCTTTTAAATGTGCATCCTATGTATTTTGCCGTAACTTTAAATTTGGTCAAAGTGCATGTTTTATAAGAAAATAAATTTTTAATAATTATGTTTTTGGCAGTTCTTGTCTTTTTGTTTGTCTGGTTTCCACAAGGGATGATACAAAAATTTCCTATATTGATTTTTACAACATGGAATGTATTTAATTAACAGCCCCTCATTATAATCAAAAATATATAAAAGACAACACCTGGTGGACCCAAAAATACATGTTTGTTGTTTTTTATACTATAAGATATAAAAAAGATCCACTTGTCTTTCTAGTGGAGAGACGTTTGACATATTGGTAATTCCAATCTTACAACAGATGTTTTTTTTTGTGGGTATTTCTGAGGTTTTGGCTTTCAGAAACTAGCCAGCCTTATGAGTTTCTTATTAGACGAAGTAAATATTTTATTACGGACTATCTGAAGAATGTTTTTATTTTGACTAATCATATATTTGAATTCCGTGTAAATAAACGTTTTTTTACCTTACTTCTACCAGCCACGAATTGTCATAAGTTGAGCTTTAGTCGTTTGGGAATATCCCCAAATATTTTTTTATTAGCTTTTAAGATATATTTTCTAAGTTTATAATTAAATAAAATTTAACAAGAGGAAAATTATGTTACAAAGTTAAATTTAGGTGTATCAGTCCTGTTAACCAACATGTAAATACCAAAAAGAAACATTTAAATACCTTGGTCTTTATCAACCTTAATTAAAAAACCTCAATACACTAACTCCCACTTTGAGTATGCAGGGTTTGAATATAATTTTCAAAGCTAGACAGTGCTCTTAAATTATTATAAATATTTACAGGAAAGGCGCTTTTCCGAAACATGAATATTTCTTTGATCTTTGGTCTTAGCTATTTGCTCAGAAATAAAGGTAGAATCAGCATACCTCAAATATTTAATAAGCTTCTCTTTCTTTAATAATAACTCAAGAACTTTCTCTGGTGCTTTTATATTATTTTTAAAAATTTCACATTTCTAAATTTAAAAATTCGAAATATGTTCTATATTGTTTGGCAAAATTATTTGGGCTTTTTATTGAACGGAATTAATTCGGTTTAGGGTCCAGTATATACAGAGTAAGTTTTTTAAAATTATACGATGCGATATTTCGAAAGCAGTTTTAAATATTTTTAATTTTGATTGGATGTGGTTTTTATTTTGAAATATAAATATGCGTAAAAAAACTAGGTTAGTGTGTAAAAAAAAATACTTTACTGCTTACGAAATTATGATCAAAGATAGTTTAATTTAATCTAAAACTAAATATTTTAACTGAACTAAGACGCGTTTTCATGGAAATCCGTTAAAATTCTCAACTAACTTAAATGGCCATATCTCTTTTAGATTTAAATATTTTTTTAACAAACCGAATATTTTCCAGGCAAACTGCATCTAAATTTAACAAAGACAACCTTCTCGGTGACGTCATGCTTAAACTGAATTAAATTTAAAACGCCTGTGTGTCATACCTTGTTGTCTCTCCGGTAGCGTAGTGGTCAGAGTCTCGGCTTGCCGTGCCAGCGATCCGGGTTCGATTCCCCGCCGGGGAGACGTATTTAGGTAGTAGTTATTTAAAATAACGTCCGTGTTGGCACTACCGCGTTGTCTGAAAGGTGCTGTGAAATGCAAGATTTGCATGTTTCAGTGCTTGGACAGCGTTGACGGAACTGGGGAAAGATATGGGTTAAACATCGGAAACCTCGGCACTCACGGTACTCTGGTATTTAGGAGCATATATGTATATTTATATGTCTAGCATATATTATATATGTATATGAAAAATCCTTCTTGAGCTGTCACAAAGATTTTAAAAAAAACCTTGAATTGGTTGTGCCACGGTTGGCTGATAAGTTGATTTAGTGTTCCCAATAATGCCCCAATCAGAGCTGTCGGTTATTAAATTAAAATAATTAAAAAATCATATTCAATTACTTTTTAGTAATTGAATTACTTTAATTCAATTACTTTCCGGAAAAGATAATTGTATTTGGATTATTAATTAAAAGGATAATGTAATCGTAATTGGTAATTGATTTTCACGAATCCCAAGTAATTCAATTACTTAGAAAGTTATTCAATTACTTATAAAGTAATTAAATTACTTGGAAGTTAATTTAATAACCTAATAAATAATTAAATTACTGCGAAAAATTCAATAACCTTGCACTATGGAAAAACTGCCAGAATTTTGGCCAGCCAGAAACACGGCGGGCCGCTTTGAATCCGGCGAACGCCGCCTTTATGCCGATTTCGTTATTTTCGATTGATAATCACCGCCAGTGTTTATATAATTTTTTTTGTGGAAAAATCTGTTGATGTTTGGTGTAGAATAAAAAGAAATTTTTATTTTAGAATCATTTCATATTGACTTAGCCGAGAAAACAGTTTGAATAGTGTGACGTGCGCGTATGACGCATATTTGTATGATATTTTATTTGTTTAGTCGTTAAGTGTATCGTGTTTATTATATGTGGTAATTTAAATAGAGTAATTGCTAAAATATTTAATTACTTTAAGTTTTAATTGATAATTAAATTACTTTTAACAAACATGCTAGTAATTGGTAATCGTAATTTACTATTACTTAGAAGAGTAATTGGTAATTATAATTAAATTACTTTTTAAAAGTAATTGCCAAAGCGCTGGCATCAATAAAGCCAAATGGATAAAAAACATCTGGAAAATAGAACTTATAATTTGTGATTTTATTTAAAAGGATATTTATATTTTTTCACCTCACTACACAAACAAAATATATCTTAGTTAATAGTACTAACTTTAAAAAACCCGTTAAAAGAATTTCTAGAAACTTTAAAAGCTTTTAACATAAAGTGGCAAAATAAAGTTTTCCTATAAAATAAAGTGGAACAACGAAGTACAAATGACTAATAAAAAAAATATACCTTTTAAAATAAAAAGTAAGTAAAGCTAAAATGGACATGGAGGCACTTATATATTTTTAAGTTTACCCTTTAACTAACTGTCTTTAAAGAGAAATGGATGGGCATTTTATTTTGCATAATTAAAGCATACTTTTTAAAAAGTTCAATTAAGAATGTTGTTAAAAAAATGTGTCTTTATTAGGTTAAAATCAGCTAAAACGATCATTTCGGTTTAGGTCCCAATATATACACTAATGCGCACACATTCAGTTGACCCTTATATATTTAAAAAATATATAAAAAAAGATAAAAAGTATTTATGTTTACGTAACAAAGCTGTCACTATTTTAAGGATACCAAAGAATATAAAATAAAATGAAAATTAAACAATAATTAAAATAAAAGTTAATTAAATTTGGATTTAAACATGGTAGATATTATTAGCCAATAATTCTTAGATATTAACATTTACCCATGGTACTTTTCTATGTTTTTTATTATTTATTTAGGCGGCCAATTTCTTGAAATTTATAATATCTGCCCTTTACATCAAGAAAAGATTAAAATAAGAAGTGAATTTTTAATTTTAAGACAAGACAAGAAAGAATATATCAAGATCAACATTTCTTGAAAATTTTTTTTAATCTTTAAATTTCTTAATTTTCTTCATAATTTTTCTTCATTTTAGATATCTGGTTAAATGAACTTATAAAAATGTCAATTTTTATTTTTTAGAACATACAGGCCAACTTACGCTTAACTTAGGATTGTACAGTGTGTACTCTGAAAAATTTAAAGGGTAAATAGTTAAAAACTAGGCCCGCCATTTCTACAAAAGTTACCTACATTTTTTTTTAAATCCACATTCTATAATGCTTATTTTAAAATAAATACTCGTAAATACCATTGTACAATAGCTTTAAGTGTGTCAAGAAAATTAAAAAATTTTGAATAATTTCGGAGACATAACTGAAAAGAAGAAATTTTTTAAAAATTTTGGTTTATAATTTTTTACAGCTCATTTCTAATTATTTTGAAAAACAAGCGTACATTCTTTTTGATGCTCTTAAGCAAAATATTTTTTTAAAATACGTTTTGTTTTTTAATAACCCACGATATCTGTGCTTTTTTAAAAAGGGACATGTATTTTTATTTTATTTTTTGAAAGCTCTTGACCTTCCAGTGCCATAGTAGCAATTTTATTGTTTTCGTTTTAACAGAGCAACACTAATTTTTCGTTTCTCTCTAAGACATGTCTATTAAATGAAATGACCCCTAATTTATATTTTAACCATTAGATGTGATATATCATTGCCTCTGAAAAGTCAAGAGCTTTCAAAAAATGGAATAAAAAACCAAGATCCACCAACCAAAAAAATGTTGTTGGTATTAGTATAAAAAAAATTAAAATAAAACGTTGTACCTAAAAACAAAATTTTCTAAGTAAGCGCTTTAAAATTTACTTTTGGTTTTTTAAAATTACCAAAAATAAAGCCTTTAAAAATGAAATAATTTGCTTTTTTCCAAATGTTTCCAAAAGTATTTGGAATTTTCTAATGTTCGTTCTAGGCATTATACTCACTGCCAAAAGATATGGCACTATTTAAACGCATTTTTTTAATTTTGACGTTTAAAGTGACACTTTTAAAAACTTATTGACGTTTAATATCTTAGTTTTCATAACTAGTTACGAAAAGTAAAAATTTTCGCAATTGGTGATGAAAAGTAAGATATTTGACAAGGTCAATAAGTTTTGAAACGTGTCACTTTAAATGGCAAAATTTAAAAAAATAAAAAGAATCATACCATTCAAAATTAAAAGAAATATTGTGTGCGTTCGGAAACACTATTTTTTATAACTTTTAGTTTTTGCAGAACTTGCTTTGCTCGTTTTGCGAAAATCTGCTCGTTACGAAAAATAGTACTTTTCCCAACTGGTTGCATAAATAACTATTCCCACACCAACAGATTTCTCCATTTTCAAATAATTGCAATATGAATGTTAATATTCCTCTGCCCGAGAAAACCATTCTTTATATAGAACATTTTTTTTTAGATGTCTTGGCCACCCCTAATTAAAATATTTGAGGATAATAGGTTATGTAACTTTTGAGATAACAAGAAATAGCCAATTTTATTTTAAATAACAGAAATTAAAACTTCGTGGTTTTTTAATTATGTTAATATAATAGTAAAGCTTTAATAGCTGTTAGTTTAAATAATATTGGAGACTGTGCTTACTTTTAAGGTCAATACGGGTAACCTTAAACTAAAGTTTCCTAAAGCTCCTTTAAAAAAAAGTATTCGCTATTTTTTTACACCAGTTATGTCAACAAAATAAAAATGTATAAAAGTATTTTATTGCCCCATAAAAATGTTGTATTTGTTATGAAAATAGTCCTGATTGTAGGATGTTTATTTAAATTAAGATGTTTAAACAAAATTTTTAAAATCAATTAAGCAATTTTTAAATATTTATGCATAATATTTTACATTTACAACTGTTGGACAACATTTTGCATGTTGCAAATTTAATTTACCCCAAAAAGAAATATTGCAATTTTAATTTGTGTTTTACTCTATTAAATTTAAATTCAATTATAAAACATGCAAAACTGCTGCATAAACCTTTTTTTAATTTAAATTTAAAATTTACAACTTTTTTAAAGTATTAAACTTTTAATACTAAACAAAATTAGTTTTACTGGTTAATTTTCATTGAATATTTACCCTCCTTATATTAAGTTTGTTCTTTAATAGCTAATACAAGCGCTATATAAAAAATACTTATGATAATATTAGAGAAATGCGCAATTTAATTGGCTTAAATGTATAGAAAATTTTGATTTTATTTTTAAGTAAGTAAACAAAATTTAAGTGATATTTAAATTGGGAATTGTTAAGTTTAAAAGCTGCGAACAAGCTTAAAAAGATTACATCGTTTTTTTAAGCTCTCAATTTGAAACTGAATTGTTTTACAAATGTGTTAAAATTTTGCCTGAGTATACTGACAATGATGTGTTTCTTACACCCAAGCCTTAAAAACTATAAGATTAAAAGTAAACTTTTGGGCACAATATTATCTACTACTTATAAAAGATGTAGGACTGCTGTATATAGTGTCGTAAATGGAAAGTAGGTATTAAAAATTTCCGAACGTGTCTCGAAAATATTGGAAATTTTGAAAATATATGTATAAAATAAGAATACGTTTTAAACCATCAAAACAAAGATTTCTATATATTTCTTATACTTTTGTGCTTAGAGCTGTCGATAATTGAATTAAACTCATTAAAAAATCGTATTTAATTACTTCTCAGTAATTGGATTGCTTTAATTCAATTACTTTTCGGATAAGGTAATTGTATTTGGATTATCAGTTTATAGGAATCCCAGGTAATTAAATTACTTAGAAAGCAATTTAATTACTTTATTCGATTACTTAGAAAGTAATTAAATTACTTAGAATGTAATTTAATTACCTAATAAATAATTGAATTATTACAAAAAAATGCATTATACTTTTTTTATGGCAGAATCCGTTGATTTTTAGGGTAGGATAGAAATTTTTATTTTAAAGTCATTTAAAGTTGAACTTGCCGTGAAAGCAGTTTGAATAGTGTGACGTGCGCGTATAATGCATATTAGTATAAATATTTTATTTGTTTAGTGTATCGGTTTAAAATATGTGATAAATTAAAATAGGGTAATTGCTAAAATATTTAATTACTTTTAGTTTTAATTAATAATTGAATTACTTTTAACAAACATTGTAATTGGTAATCGTAATTTACTACTACTTAGAAGAGTAATTGGTTATTGTAATTGAATTACTTTTTAAAAGAAATTGCGACAGCTCTAGTAGTATGTAGTACCAATTTCACATTAGAAAAATAATTTCTGTAAAAGTACGTTTATTCTTTCGATTACGAATAATAAAATCTCCATCTCGGAGATTCACCGATTGTTGCTTGTTGGCTAGTGCTTGTTTTAGAAGAAGTTAATTGCACTCCCATAAATCATTGATTCTAAATGCAGTATTCAAGGTGTGGATGATCTTGATGAAGATATTCCTCTGATCAAGTTGCACAACTTGTGTGTCGTAGTCGTGTGTAATTATTTTTTTAAAAAATTCAGTGTTTTTTTGTATTTTTAATACCTAAATTTTTGTTTATATTAATGTGTTTTGCGTTTTAACTTTTGGATGCCAATTCCACTCATGTATAAATAACCCCATTTGAATTGTTAAAAATCGAAATTTGCTATCGGATAAAAGGGAAACAGTTACTGGCTAAAGATATCGGTAAGTTTACGGTTCTATCAATCGTGTCGTCCATTGTTATTTTGCTTTTAAATTTGTTGTAATTGCGCCATAGTCTTACAAAATACCATTTGTATTTATATTTTGATCCAGATATTTTTTGCCCGGTTTTGAATACTTTGGAAATATAACTCGTTTCTCAAAATATTCGGCCAAATCTCACCATTTATGGTATTACCTATGATAAATTATTATTTAATGTTAGGTTTTGTAAAATTTATTGCTATATTTCCAATATTCCCATCTATTTTCAAAGTTTTCATCACTGGCTGTATATATTAGTAATATTAATATAGAAGAGAAAGTAGGTATTTGTTTTTCGTCTGTGGCAGCATTACCGCGTTGTCCAAAAGGTGCTATGAAAATGTAATATCTGCATGTGTCGGCATTTGAAACGCGTTAATAAAACTGGGGGAAAGTGGGTTATACACCTCGAAACCTAGGTGCCTAGTACTAAGGCTTCATACAAGCCTTCGTAAGTTGCCTTAAAAGATAAAATAGTATTAAGTACATTTTTACTTTAACATGCTCTAGATGCTCAAGCCAAGAGCAGGTGAAATTTAAATAAACTGAGTATCAAATTTAAACTGTGTGCGTCACTTTTTTTAAAGGTTAAAATTAAAAACTAATTTTTAGAATTAGACAGGATTACTAAAATTATTAGACATAGTAGTGGATTTTGATATCAGCATGATGATTGCCCAGTGCATTCCGCTCAAGCGGTGTCCTGTTTCCTTATTAAACTTTGCTCAACAAGTAAATAAAAATATTTTTAAATAATAAATGACCTTTGTATTTTCTTGACTTCATATTTTGGGACTATTTTTAATAGGGCCAATTTTAACAAGAAAATTGTCAACTTTTTTTTTAAATGAAACCAAAATTGTTAAATGTGCAAGAAATGTTTGGTAAAAATTTTGTAGAGTGCCGTAGATAAGTTAAAAAAATACTTGTATAAACTGAAGGTAAACGTCACATACACGCACTTTATTTCTTACTTTCTAATACTTTTGCGTGTCTAAATGTTGTAGCCAAACATTCTACGCACTGTAGACTTATAACTACAAATATGTTATTATTTTAAAAAATTACCAAATAACTCTTTACTTAAACCTCTGTGGGTAGTTATATAATTTGTTAAAAGAGATTAAGTACAGGTGCTCTATTTAATAAAAACCAGCTTAACATTCTGTTGTAATAAATTTTTGTGTGCTGCAAAAACATTAATGAATAAGCTCATAATACATTAAGCCAAAATATGGAGGCACCTAAAATTTTCTAATTTAAACCTGTAGAAACCATTTGCTATTACTAAAATAAGTATGGTGTTTTAACTTAATAATACCAACAAAAATTACACAGTATAAATTTATTTTTTAAAACTTTTATCTTATTATTTTTTTGTGCACTTTTTTCTTTAAAAATTATTAACGGATAAACCGTAAGAAAAAAATTATACTACTTCCGCTCTTTAATCTAAGCCCTTAGGCGTTTTTGCTGTAATTGAATAAGTTATTATTTTATTCAAGATAATTTAAAGCTACTAACAGAAAAAGTTTTAACGAAACGAACAATTTAAATGTTCCAATGGCGTAGTACTGGCACCAAATATATTTTGCATTATGGAAAGTATTTTGTTAAATTATTCTTACATATTATTTTTTAAATTGAAAGTTATTTTACTTTTAACTTATTACTTACTTTAAATTTTTGATTTATAACACCCATTATCTAAAGAAAGGAATAAATAACAGATGGTCGTTTAACAGTACCTATAATTAAATTAGTATTTTGTATTTTAGAATTAGTGTTTTTTTTTTTAACATAAATAAGTAACCACGTAACATTTTGGGGTATTTTTTTACCTAATGTAAATATGTATCGTAAAATGAGAAGTGGTGAAACCTTTTAATGACTTGCCTGTCCTGACACACACAGTTGTAACCTTATATACCCAGCAATTGTGGTAAATAACACTGGTAATTGGTTACTAAATGTAAAAGCCCCTGCAATATATATTGTAATATGTCAAACAATACTTTAAAACCATATAATTTAACTTTAATTGAGTTTCCATCTATTTTAGGTTAAGGTTTAATATATACATTTGTCATAAGTATCAAAATGCTCATTGGGGAAATGTTTAATTTGCAAAGAGCCTTTTACAACAGGTACTTAATTATACCTTTACAAAAAAAGGTAAACATTGGGGTTAAAAATAAATCAGTAATTAATTGTAAAACAATAGGGTTTAGAGTTTTAATAGTTTATTTTGATTTCTGGGAATATCAAATTAGAAGAAAAATTATTTGGCTTTTCTCCAGAATAAAGATATTATATATTATTTTTTTAAATTATTCTTTTTTTATAGATTATTATGAAGAGCTAGTCTGCAGACTAGCTCTCCATAATAATCTATAAAAAAAAGTATAAGTAAAAAAAAATAAAATATATATAAATATCTTTATTCTGGAGAAAAGCCAAATAATTTTTCTTTTAATTAGGGTTTAGAGTATTAAAAGTATGCAAAAAGATATTCTTATGACATATTAATGGTATTTTTGTTGGTTAATTTTAATTTTATTTTAATGTAGGGGCTGTTTAATAATTTTCCTTTAAAAACAATTTTGAAAAAGTCATACCCGTACCTAAAAAATCAATGGTAGGACTTACATGCATGACACCAGACTTAATCTAATATAAACGCAACCTCAATGTGGCGAGGATTGACTATAAAAAAGCATTTGACACAACATCTCACGATTTACTTTTGCATCTACTAAAAGATCTTAAGGTTCCTCTTAACCTTATTTGATGTATTAAAAGACTGATGTCACTAACGAAATTATAGTTCTCTATAACATCTGGGGCCCAAAAATCATTACCGAGCACATTAAATTTAAAAAGGGTTTATTTCAGGGTGACTTACTCAGTTCTTTGCTATTTTGTATATTGCCGTGTCTTTTCGGAATACATATGGATACTGCTGTGGACCACCTGGAAGATGTACTCATATCTTTTTTTTATAGAAAACCTGAAAGTCTACGCAACTTGCGGGGGAAACGTACAATAGTCTCTTAATGTGGTTCACGAACATACCAGAGATGTTTGCATGGAGTTCGGAATCAACAACTGTGCAAAACTTAAGATAGAGAAAGGCCAATAGGGAGACGATTTATTAGCTGACCAGCTTGCCGATTGCGCGCTACTCTGCCTTCTACAAAACAATAAAAATTAACCGAAATCGACCAAAACATAATCTTAAGATGTTAGCTGTGAAGACCGTGCACAGAAGCGACGTTTACGTTTACATTAGTACACTCAAAATAATGCATGTTCACCGTAGTATCCATTTGCGCTAATCAACATTCCATATTTATCTTCCACGCCACCAGAAAGGTCGTGGCCTTTTAAGCTTGGAGTGTATGCATGATCGGCTGGTTTTTGAGTAAGAACGCACGGAATAGCTAATGTTGAAGCATTTCTATTTAAGGCAGCGGAGCGAGCAGCAGAGAAATTTGGTCTTACATTTGTAATAGATCCAAATGACGACCAATCACTTATAAAACTTGAGTCTAAAGCTGTAAGAACTGCAGTCAAAAGAGAAAAACAGAAGATGCTTTTTAAAGATCACATTATTAAGCTGCATCATGGAGTATTTTACCGAAACATAAAAAGACTTGAACCCTCGAAACCTCACGTGTGAGTTTTTGAAATCTGCTGACCTTAAGTCTGAGACCCAGGGTTCTCCACTAGCATGCCAAAATGGGGTGATTAACGCATTTTGCCTATCGAGCCTGTCAACAGCAACCCTAAATCTTTATGCATTTATTGTCAGTTTGTCCAGTACATGCTATAGTGGTTACATCCAACGACATGACGATGCGCTTCGAGTACTTTACCAACATCTTAGTCATTATGGTACGTTTCACAATAATTTGTTGATTTTTCGTTTTACCTGCTACTGTTAGTCGTAAAACTCAATATATTTTGGGTACCCGCATGTAGGTCCGGACTTAAAACTTTTTATTTATTATTGTACCTACTTTTTGGTATATTATGTAGGTTATAGGCAAATTGCAGGTGCAGGTGTTAAATATAAAGCAAAGTCTTTTTGTCTTAGTTCATTAGTCGTTTGGAGTTTGTCAAGGTATTTTCGTGTGTGTTATTGAGCATCCAAAATAGCTAACCTAAACTATTAATATTAGTAGGTAATCAGGACCTGTACCCTTTCGAAAGGTGCGATGCCTACACAATACACATTTGTCAGGCAACCTATTTATGGTTGGGTTTTCCACTGAGGGTTGTAAATTTAATTTTATTGCGGTCAAGAAATCAACGAATCATTGTGAAACGTACCATTCTACGGCATCAATGAAACAGCAAATTTGCCATTTGCTTTCAGCGATATTGAGGCAGTAGTGGAAAATGATAACTGTCGCATATATTGAAATAATGCCTTTCCAACTACGCATCAAATTTTGGCCAATAAACCTGATATCGTTCTCCTTGATAAAACTAATAACTTTATGTATGTAATAGAGTTCTTCACCCCAACGGAAACTAACATAGATATAAAGAAAGGAAAAAACGAGCCAATGACGTTTATTATGTGTTATTTATATTTAAGAATAAACAATAATAGGATTTCTGTACAAAATCTATTTTTTTAAACTTAAATATTTTATATAAATATATACAACAATTTAAATTTAAATTAAGTAAAAAAAAATAAAAACACGTAATGTCATCTTAAAAATTTCATTAATAATATTTTTTTTAGTACAAGAATTGCCTGATCCAGACATTTGAATTTTAATACTGTTTATAAAAAGCAAAAATTACAAAAAATATTAATCAATAAACGGCATAAAGTGCCTAAAAAAATTAAAAGCGTCATAAAATGAAAACCGGATAGTATTTATTAAGTATATTGGCGCTTAAATGAATATAAAATTTAGAAGCCCTAATCTCATAAAAATATTGGAAAAATATTTATAAATGCCTTAGTGGTAACAACTGTAATGATTTTTTAGTCCTTTTTTTAATTTTAGTATAAGTTATGAATTTGATATCTGTAACGCCTTATTGTTTCGAAATTATTGCACAATAAGAAAAAATGGTTTACCAGTGTACAGAATAAAAACCTATATTAGGGCTTAATATGGCAATCTCGGGTAATATAAAGTTTATACAGAATCCAATTAATCATGTTAAAATTATACAATAAAATGCTAAATAATATGGTATTTAAAATTTTTTATAAATCTTATTGAAATATGCAATAACTATTACGAGTTTTTAACTTAGAAATACGAAAATCTGACTTCAAAACAAATATTTCTGAAAAAAAATTCTCCACGACTAGTAGAAACCGAGTTAGCATTTTTTTAAAAATAATATCTTAATTGTTTATAATATTTAAAAGTTAATTTGGACGACATTTGAAAGTATCAGTCACTTTAAACACATCTTTTAGCAATAAAAAACAAATATTCTAACTTTTTATTATGCGTTTTATCAAGTTCAAGTATTATACTATCGAATGTTGTCCAAATTAATTTCTATTGTTTTAAACAATTGACATATTCCTTAAAAAAATAAATTGCTAACTTGGTTTCTACTGGTAATAGAGACTTCTTTTTTTTAATATTTGTTTTAAAGTCAGACTTTTATATTCTTAACTTATGCAGGGGGCGCTCCAGCTCCAATTGTTTATTAACAAAAAATACCTTTTATCAAGGCTCAAAACAAAGGACTGAATATTAATTTTTTTATTACGTTGATCCAAGTTAGTAAAATATAAGTCTTAAGAAACCAAAAAAAAAGTTTGTAAGACCTTAATTCTTTATAAACAAAAAAGATATAGCCCAATAGATTAGGGCAATAAATTTAGTAAAACTCAATTATCTTAGCAACAAATTATCCGATCATGCTTTAGAACCTCTCATTTATTTCAGAACATAAAAACCGATTTTTTGCAATAATAGATATGGATAAAAAAGTGTGTTTTCAATAATTATCAACATTTTAAAAAAGGGCTATTTTTAACGGTTTTTTTGATTTTTTTTAAAATAAATTGACTCAATTAATTATAGCCGAGCTCGAATTAAAAGTTTTTTATAACCTAAAGAAAAAAATTAAACATATCCCTCTAAAATTAACAATGTCATTTCCAAAAGCGAAAAACACGTTTTTAGCATTTTTAACCCTTCACCCCCAATTCCTGCACATTTTTTTCGAGTCTAAAACTATAAAGTCATATTCAGGTAATTACCCTCTACAAGTTCTAACACCTTTTAACCGATTACATAATAAAGTCATAAAAATTACCTACTGACTGGGCTAATAATATTTATGAAATATTCATTTGGAAGGTCAAAGACTTTTGTAAAAATGTTAATTAAATTTGCTTTTCCTTTAAAAAATTTTAAAAAAAATTAAAATTAAAAAATATTTTAAAAAAAAGGAACCCCAAAATTTTAAATTTTTTTTTAAAAAAAAAAAATTAATTTTTTTTTTAAAATTTAAAAAATTTTAATTTAAAAAAATTTAAAAAAAATTTAAAAAAATAAATTTTTTTTAAAAAATTTAAATTTAAAAATTTTTTTAATTTTTTTCAAAAAAATTAAAAAATTTTTTTTTTTTTCTTTTTTTTTTAAATTAAAAAAAAAAAATTTTTTTTTCCCAAAAAAAATTTTTTACAAAAATTTAAAAAAAAATTATGGTTTGTATGTATATGATTTTAGAATATAAATAAAATTCATATATATTTTACCAATAGAAAGGTCATAACAGCTTAAAAATGACGAAATATCGGTTCAGAGCTATATTTTTAGGCACACTTAAAACGCTGCTATATACTGCGCTTTTATACTTAATTTAATAAATTAATATACCTTATGTTGTTGAAACAAAATTTATTCATCTGTTGGTTTCATGTTATGCCAATCTTAGAACCATGTCTAAAACTATCTTATCAAGACGTGCCTGCTCGGCATTATTACACTGTTTAGTTTGTTAGTAGCCTTCTGTACACTTCATTCAACTTAAATAATTCATAGTTGTGTGTTTGAAGGTTTTAATTTACTACTTATAATATCAAGGAACAGCGTTTTATAGAAATATATGCAAATAAATAATATCATAAAACAGTGTGCCAAAAAAATTGACTGATATAAGTGTGTTTTGTAATAAATAACAACAAATCATTTTTTACATTCACAACATTCATTCATTTACAACTTCAGATGTCGCATTTGTATGTAAGTACCATAAACAATAATTTTCGTTAAAAATTAATCATTTTTTATGGACATTTAAAAAAAAAAATTATAAAATAAAAAAAATAAAAATATAAAAAATAATATTTTATTTAAAATATTTAAAACCAGGAGGTTAGGGGGGTGCAGTCATAAAATTAATGGCCATTTTAAAGATAATTCTTTATTGAGTTTGTCGTTTAAGAAAGTTTTTTCCCCTTCTTCAGGACATCTCAAAAACAATTTTAGGTTTAAAATTATCCCTAAAATATGTTATTAAAGTTATCTTCCAAGGAATTTTTAATTAAACAGGATATTCAATTAGAAAATGGAGAAACCTCATACTAAAAGTCAGACATAAGATGGTGTTTTACTTATTTTAACAAAAATCAATTAATGGGAAAATCTTGTTTTAGCATTTTCTTTTATTAGTTAAGGTTTTAAAACTAAAAACGTTTTTTTAAACCCTGACTGGCATCACTGAGCGACATCTGTCACCGTCAGCTCCCAGGGGTTTCAACCAATGGTTCTTTCAAAAAGTCAATCTAATCGATACTATTTAAAAGTATGCAACCAAAATTACTTTTCTCCATCCACATTTTTATAATTTAGTCATAAAATTTTTGCAAAAAAATGGTTTAAATTTTTCGTGAGATATATTGTCAGTTTGTGATTATTTATTGGACTTATTTTAATAATATAAATAAAAAAAGAAAAAATGAAACAAAAAAACAAATTTCCTCATTTGTTCATTAGGGAGAATTTGCAAAAAACTATCATTCTGAGACAACAAGCACCGATTTTTGTGATGAGAAAGTATATTTTTTAAATTTGTTAGGTTTTTATATCACCCGTTTATTTATGGTTTTGGATCCATTGACCAAACCATTTCCAGGAATATTCTTTTGTAGTATTGTTTGTTCTCTCAAGAACTTTAGCCCCTTTCCCAATTCATTATGTGCCCAGCTTAATCACGTGTTCAGACAATGCACAGACTGCACACCTCGGTTACAATCACTTTTGTGAGATGTTATGCGACCGGATAGATTCCGGGAGGTTTGACCTATGTATACTTTTTTACAGTTGAGGCATGGAATCCTGTACACGACATCCCAGTTCTCAAGCAGGCTTAGAGGCGTCTTTGTTTTTGTGTAAATTAACTGCTTTTTTGCTATCTTTACATTAACATCTTTAAATACATTGATCAATTTTTGTGTTAGATTATCTATATAAGGCAAAGAACAGTACAAAGGTGCTGCCTCTAATTCATTGTTTTGTGAAGGTAATGGTGTAATATTTTCTATGGTAGGTATTTGTGTGGTTTATTAACAAATTTCTATATAGTACTAAATATGATATTCCAGAAAATATATTTGAACCCAACAGTCAACCAATATCACTTAACACTATGACTTCATAGGATAGGAATAAAAATTTCCCCTCCCTTCGATATATCAAAAAACCTTCTTTTTAAGACGGGGTTAAAAACAGAAACCTGTTTTTTTGTTTTTTAAATACGGCACTCAATTTTTTATTGCTTTTTTTTGAAAAGTTATAATTTCAATTACAATGATGTTAACACTTGGGGTAGTTGGGTCATGCAAACAACATCTTAAGAAACCCTTTAAAAAATTTTGAATAAAGTTTTTAAATGTACAACACTGTGTTTTTTTAAAATTTAAAAGAAAATTGACCACGTCTAATACGAGATAATCGTCTTTAAAAAATTGAAATTTTTTGTACATGTAATGGAAGAAGCGTGGGAAAATGACGGGTTTTTTTTTTTTCCTTTGAAGGAGACTTACCATCCTTATAAAAAGCTAGTATAATGAAGAAAAATATATTTTGAATATTTAAAAAAAAAAAAATTTCCCCCAACGATTTTGGGAAAAAAAAACTAATAAATTTAATCTTTAGAGAAATATTTTTACGGGTAGGGAAAAAGGAAAGAGCTGCAATTAGATGAACCCTTGAAACGATTTAAAAGGCGAAAAAAAAGAAAAAGCGCGAAATTACCAAACGACAAAAAATTTAAATTTTAAAAAATTTTATTATTTTTATTAAATTGATAATAATAATAAGTATATATAATCAAAAAAAAAGGGTTTATTACATTGTATAATGGGTTTTTTAAAAAATTTAATATCAAATACGGGAATCTACTGAAAATAATATATATATATATATATATATATATATATAACAAAACCTGACAAACAACATTTATTTATAATTCATTTTTTTTAACGTTTTTATTAATAGTACATTATAAACTTAGGGACTAAAGCGATACTTTTAATCCCGCGGCGAAGGGTTTTTCCCCCGACAATGGGGAAGGGGTTACAAATTCGCAAAAAGGGTTAAAAAAAACATTTTCTCAAAGTTTTATACTATTTGATGTATTTTAGATAAAAAAATTTAAAAAAAAAAAAACTTTTAACGGTACTTTAACATATCGATGGAAGCGAGGCTGTCGGGTGTAGGGTTATTATATTGTTGATATTGATACACCCCCAAACAATTTTTGTTTTCCCTAGGGCACAAAACCAAAATCTAACCTATTAAACTAAAATTTTATTAAAAAATTGACCATTCGTGGAAAATGGATATGGGGAAAAAATTAGGGAAGCATTTTTCCGAATATAAAAAGTGGTGCGCCAGCCCAAAGTTGAAAACATTACGAAAGAAAAGGTTCTGGATTTGGATCAAGTAAAAGAATTCTTAGTAACAGCACCTGATAAGGAATTTCTGGCTCACAAGGTAGTTATTATCTAATGTAGCATTTGGCTATTTATGCTCCTACATCGAAATTTGTCGATTTACTGGACACAAATTATTCAAAAAATAGCAAATTTTTTTTAAATTTCCCTATTTTAAATTTTTAAGAACTATGCTACTATAACAAAAATAAGGGTTTGAAAAGATTAAGTGAAAAAAAGTTAAATAAACAAGTGAAACTTTGTTTTAATTTATAGAATATATTTTTTAAAGATCCATCGCATCGATTGAAAATAAATTTAAAGGGTTTATACAGAAAAAAATGGGGGGCGTATATCTCGGGCATTATAACAGTTTAAAAAAAAAAAAAATTGAAACCCGGTAGTTTTTAATTGCTAAGGCTTACACCCAATTCTTTTTATTATATTTAAAAAATCCTTTATATTATTTCGTAGTTTTTAAACATTCTACATGTATTTAATATATCATCCCCAAAATTTACATTACTAAAGTTATAAACAAAAGCAGTTTTTTTAACTTTTTGCGAAATATTTGATGTGCGATGCGAGACTATTAGAAGGTGCCATAGGTTAATAATTTGCTAACATAATGATTTCACCTAAAAGCACTAAGTATACCCAAAGGGGCTTTATTTGTAATCCGTGCTAAAGCGAGCCCCAATAATTCTAAGCGACTAGATAATTCAGACTCCCGTAAATTGAAGAAATTCGTCAATGCTCGCGGCGAAATTTAAAACAAAGCTTCCTGGATTTCCCTTTTTAAGTCTTCAAAAAGTATGGAAAAAACCACTATAAAAATAAAACGTAAAAAATTTAAAACTGGCGTTTTAATCAATAAAAAATATTACCTATAAAATTAGCTCTTCTGTTTACTGTTATCGACAAATGTAAAAAATTTCGTTTTTTTATTTGCTTAAATTTTATGAACATGTAATGTTTTAAAAGTAATTTCATTCCCCCATGAACAAAATTGGTATCACTTGGTACCACTTGTAATTGAACCCCATAGACCAATGCTTTTAAAAACTTAGAATAGGAAAGAAAAAAAATCTTTTTTTTCTATTTTAGGCGGTTTTGCTCAGTAAGCAGTCACAGTGACTAAATTGTTAATTTTTAACTAACATTTTTTTTAAAAACTGGTAAATATTGAGGGGGGTATTTTACACACAAATGTTTAGAATTGGCCATAAAATTTTCTAAAGTCAAAAATATATGCCCACCCTTTTTGAGCCCACAGTGTATACACAATGGAAACACTGTGGGCAAACCCAACCTTGAATACATCTATATATTTCCCACTTTTCCCCAAAGGTTTTCCATATTTTTATACATAGTGTATAACTATAAATTAAAATTCTAATGTATTTTTTTTTTTGTATCCATCTTGGATTTAAAGTGTAAAAACCATGGATTCATTGTGTAATCGCTTTGAATATTTATTATTTCATCATGGATTTGCTGTGAAAGCGCCGGGGGTTTTAAATGAAACCCGGGAAAACACTTTGTGTTATGGAACAATTTCCTTGAAAACATCGGGGGAACCTGTGGGTTTCACAGTTTTTCATGAACACAGCGCTTTCACGGGGAAATTACCGTGGGCTCAAGGGTACAAGGGGAATTTATTAATTTGTAGGTATTATTTTATGTTTTTTCAGTAAGTAACAATAAAACCCTAAAAAAAACTCCTAACGCCGTTAATGACTGGCCCATAAAAATAAACATCAGCCTACCAAGTGTAACAAAAAAATTTTTAGACGACCAAATAAAATTACATATTTGCGCAAGCTATCTTATAAATGAAAACTAAGCTGTCGTCGCCCGTCTGACGTATCCGACCCCGCCGTGCTCTGTCGGTTTTTCCCATTGCCATATTCAAACAGCATTCCTCAATGAATTGAATTAACTTAAACAAAAAAAGGTTTAAGGCACTATAATATATTATTTTTAAAAAAAAAAGACATATTAAACCTAAAGATTGACCTGTATTTAAAAAATATAGGTGTAATATTTATTAAAAAAAACATTAAATTTCTTAAAACTTAAAAAGATAAATTAAAAGTGTTTAAAATTGGGAACAACCTTTAGGTTGTTTAAACAAATTCGGTATAAGTGAAGCTGGACAAAAGGGTAGGAAAATAAATATCCGACGTTGCCGGGTTTTTTTTAAAAACCTTTTAAATTTTTCGTAGTGCGATAGTGTAAAAAGGGGGACAGTCATGTTAAAAAAAATTGACCTGCAACCATTGGGGCGTATGATATGGGTAAGCCCCAAAAATTTGTTACTGGACTGGGGAAAAAAACTACCTTAATATTTTTTTGTTAAATTAACATATTTTTTATAAGAGACATTGAGTTAAACAAAAGGGAAGCATATCATTTTTTCATGGGGGCGTTCCATATTTTTTATAAATATTTAAATGTTTTACATTTTTTTAATTGGGATAACATGGGGTTCAAAAAAAAATTTAAAAAAAAAACCCAGGTCCGTATTTAGAAAAATAAAGTTGATGATGGTTTAACGAAAACGCTGTTTTGTAGGGTTTGGAAAGCAGCCATAAGAATGTGTCTTTTGTTTTCCCATATCTCTTTAAATAACGTCAGAAAAAAATAAAAACGGGAAAACAAAAAAATTTTGGTTTTTCTATAAAATCTCCCGGGAAATACTCGGAATTTTTTAAAACTTTCCAAAAATGGACCCGGTTACGCAAATACACAACTTTGCCATAATTTAACCGACTTCGTATCTCTTGGTGGTTTTCGAGATCCCCATGCATGCACTCGAATCTGTGGCACCCTGTATATACCGGGTGACACACCGGATAACTAACCCCCCATAACTTATTTATTTATATAAATTAATTTTTTTAATTTAGGTAATGCACCTTTCATATGGACATACTTTTAATGACTTACTAATACCAATTTTTTTCTTCCGGTTTAACCGGAAGTAACCCTTAATTTAAAATTTTTAATAGCACGCTGAATATATTTTTAGCCAACCTGACTCACCACAATTATTTTTTTCCATGTGTCACACTTGTTATTTGATTTCAAAATGGCTGCCAAAATAGATTTTTTTTTTCAAAATTTTAGTTGGCCGTGACGTGGCAATTACAAATTATTAGCATGTAAAAGGCGTTGAGATGTCAAAAATAGGATGTAAAAATATTTACGATGTTGTTATTTTTTATCTAATTAATGAGAATTATTGTATTTTTTTAAATAATAGGAAATTTCAATATTAATTTAATGTTACTTTAGATCAAACATTTACTATTTTTAATAACCTATCAGAACTAGTATAAAGAACTAACTTTATTATTAAAAATGCCAAATTATACATACCTACATTTCTCCATGATAATTATTTTGTTCACCTGTGTTAGAGGTTTAATTATTAAATAAATTTCTTTGATTTGTAACAAAAAATTGTCTTTTTATTTCATGGATCTCTTGATATGTTAAACATTTTTGTTATCTCTATGCTAGGGTATTAGACTGCCTACTTAGTGCATTATTGTTACCTATACTTATACCTATTATAGGAGTTTGCAAATCAACGTAGATATGTATAATTTTGCTCTTTTGGTAAAAAGGCCAGTTGTGTATACCAGTTTTAATAAATTATATTAAAAAGTAAATATTTGATCTAAAGTTAAATTAACTAAAAATTTAAAAATTTAAAAAATTAACTTTTATTCCTAACTTTAATTAGATAAAAAGTAACAAAATCACAAATTTTTTTACGCCCTATTTTTCACATGTCAACGCCTTTTACATGCTGATTATTTGTAATTGTTACGCCATGGTCTACTAAAATTTTGGAAAAGAAATCGATTTTGGCAGCCATTTTAAAATAAAATGACAATGTGTGATACATGAATAAAAAGAGAATTTTGAGGCGGATTAGTAAGGCTAAAAATATATACAAAGTGTTTTTAAAAATTTTAAATTTGGGGTTACTTCCGGTTAAACCGGAATTAAACATTTTTTTTTATTGAAAGCGTGTCCTTATAACAGATGCATCACTCGAATTTAAAAAATTAATTCTAATAAATAAAAATGTTAAGAGCTATTACATTTCCGCTGTGTCACCCCGTATAGTTGCCAATATAACCCCAACAGTATTAAACTGGAGCATTTTGAAATAAGGCCGCGTAAGTTAATGAATCTGAACTTTTTTGTAAAAAAGTATTATTTGAAGTATACAATTTAACTTTTATCACGTGTCGTCTATAATATCTGCAAAGCGTAATTCTGCTACTACAGTGTTTAGTAGTTAAATGCTCGGTAAATTGACACAGGCATACTAGGCAATGAAATTGATTTGATTTGAGTGTATAATTAGAAGTTAATTAATAACAGTCATATACATTTAAACCACGGCTGCGTTTGACATTTAGTCGAAATGCCTTTTACCAATTGCATACAATGAATGCCAGTGGTTTATTTAATTAATATACCAGATGACCACAATATTATATGGTTGAAATTTTTTAGCTTTATTCTTTTTTTCGTAAAATAATGTACTTGGGTAAAATAATGTTTATTACACCCATCAAAATGTTGTGGGAGACAAGGTAATTAATTAACACCTAAATCATAACTCGACAATATACTTGAAACAAATTAAAATAAAACGAATTTAGAAGTTTCTTTATATTAAATTACCAAAACACAAATTTATTGTTTTACAGGGAAGGTTCTCTTCTTCCTCTTCTTCTTCTTCTTCTTCTCTGGGGCCGCCTTGATTCACTACCGGAGGCAGCTCAGCCTCTTGGGCTTTTTGTGCCTAATCTCCCATTATCTTTTATACCAATCCTCCCATTGGTCTTGTTTCTTTTACAAGTCTGTATAACCCCGACACTGGTTGGTTAATATATTCATGTGGGCTCATTTCCGGTTGCCCGAATAATGCCTCTCTTTTGTAATTCAATGCTTCACATTCACACAGGATATGGTAGGCTGTTTCTTCCCCGTCGTCGGACATTCTGCAACTTGAATCCCCATTGTATAAGCCTATCTTCTGTAGGTGTCCTCTTAGGTTATCGTGCCCTGTTAGTAACCCTACTGCTATGCGAAGTCTTTTCCTACTCTATCTGAGAAGTTCTTCCTTTGTTCTTTTGGATGGACCCCTTATAAAGCTTTTTCCATGTCTAATTCCACAGAGGTTTCCCCAGTATTCTTCAATTTTTTTGGATCCATTCCCTGGTTTGCTGTGGTTTTGGTCACCTCCAAGGGCAGGTTCTGGTCCAAAGTATAGTGTGGATGATCCCTGTCTCGCAAGCTCATCCGCTTTTTCCTTCTATTCCCGAATATTCTGGTACCCACAAAAAAATACTCTGTTGCATTCTCCCAGGACTTCCAGTTCTCTTTGGCATTCCCATGTCAGCCTGGTCGTTACCTTGGGATTTACAAGTGTCCCCAGTGATGCTTGGCTGTCTGTTATTATGCAGATTCGCGCTTGTTTTTAAAGCCCTCCTGCTATTTTCTTTTGCACAGTGCATTAAAACTTATATTTCCGTTTGAAATACAGAACTGTGTGTTCCTAGTGGAATTAAGAATTCTGAATTTCTCATTTCACTGTACACGTTCGCTTCAGTTCCCTGTTCGGTTTTGGAACCATCCGTATACCAGATAATGTTTCCAACCGTACCGGAGAGATCGGGTTGCTGCCACTCACTTCGATCTGGAATAATTACCTCGAAGTTTTGGTTAAATGAGTAATGGGAAATCATCTGGTCTGTTCTCTTGTCTAGGATGTTGCCGCCAACCTGATTTTTATGTTGTTGTGTCTCAAACTAACGTAGACACCGGTTGGTTTCTGTGTCAGTCTGAAGTAGCCCATTCTTGCCTCTTCCATCACTATTACAGGAAAGGTTAAAAAATTGGTAAAAAAATTAAAAATTTCCCTTTTATAAAATTAAATTATAGGCTCTTTTAAATATACTGTATTACAGTTTCTCTTGGCTAGGATAAATCGACATCTACTGAATATAATAATTACTTCTTATTAAAATGGCAATGTCGTCTTGCTATTTTTTTTGCCATTGCTCTTGCACATAATTTAACAGATTTCTTCCTTACCTAAAGCATTATTCTTTGATTCAATGCACGTCAATTAGCATATCCCAAAGGGGCTTAGGAAAATTTGGGCCAGGGGATTGCACTGGCAATGAAAATATCTAAATATTGTGCTGTTTTAAAAAATTGTTCACGGTTCTTGTAACATGGGGAAGTGCATTGTCGTGTATAAGCACATTTTTTTTTTTTAAATTTGTGCAATTATGTGGACAATATGTTTAAGAATTTGATATTAATATTTATTGGCTATTAAAAACTTTACAGTTGCAAAAAAACATTTCAAAAACTTATCGAAATTTGAGCGATCACAATTCCTTTTGCTATCTGTCAAATTCCTGAACGGTTTACAAGCGAGATGTGTTACCAGGTGTTCGCCTCAATGTTAGTCTTCTTAAACAGGGTCTTTAACCAAATCGTAATTTATCGGTGAAGCTAATGCAATACCATTTTTGCTCTTGCCAAAGTTGATGTTCTTTAGGCCATTCTAACCTGCTTGTGCGATTTTCATGCGATAATACTAAAGCTCTAACCTCGCTTAAGCGTTAAGATTGCGCTCATGTTACCTATTCCCCATACTTTAAGCAGTGACATAAATGCCAAGTAGGTTTTGAAGGTTACTTCTTAGCTGGCTGGCAGTAACATTGTGCTTCCTTTAGCTAAAGGCAAACAAACCTGTCATATACCGGTTGTGTCGCTCTTTTTTGATCAGTATGTATTTTTCTTATATCACCAGTTAGAGATCGAACGCTGTAAAACAACACCGATACGTCACGGTCTCATATGGCAAACCCGTATAAAACCGTGACATATCGGTGTTATTCTAACAGCGTTCGATCTCTTAAAAACACTATCATAATCATTGTGCAGCTTCAGCAATATCGCGTTAATTAAAAATACAATAAAAACAAATCCTAAGTACCCTTGTAAAGAAACTTGTGTCTAAATATATTTTTAGGTTAAACAAATAAACATTAAACAAAATTTTTAAGGCCAAAAAAAGCCGATATGACAAATTTGAAAAAATATTTGCAACAAATATTATATTTTTGTTTCTCTTAGCAAAACTTATTTTCTAATAAAATTAAACGGCTTTTTTTGTTCATAGTCACGTTAATGTTAATGCACTATTTTGCTGATATCATACAATTTTAAAAAAACATCCACGGAGCGTCAAAATAGAAAAAAAGTTGTCCAACTGCGGACAGATAGTCTACGGATCGGCAAGTCGAAAACAAAAAAAAAAAAATTGTTTCTTAAAAAAAAGGTCTCTTACATGCCAATTTACCATATGTAATCAAGAATCAAAAAAAAATGGCAGACGTTTGAAAAAAAAATCAGCCGATTCTTCCACTATTTTGGCCTTGTAAAAAATCGTGTTTTTTGCCATATTGCAGTAAATTGGCTTACAAAACATCTTAATAAACCAAACGCGACAAGGTTTTTTAAAATTGGTTTAGTAGTTCTGTAGATATATTGTCCGTCGTTTAGAAAAAATAATTTAGAGAGAACCTACTTTACAAGTTGACTAGCAGCGGCGGGAGCAACTGCAGAGCATGCGCACACTTTCACCTATTTTACAGTATTAGGATTCGAATTTCTTAAAAATATTCTAAGAGGTAATTTTTAAAGATCCACGGATGCTAAAAAAAAAAACAAAAAGCGATTTTTGGAAGTTTTAAATTGGACTCGTACCTTAACACCTTCATTTATAATTTGCCCTAAATTTTAAAAAATTTATATGTCGCAGGTGTATTGAATAATCCAGCTTTTTTTGCAAAAAGACTGGGTGTTTACAAAAATCCGGCGTTTTGAACAATCAATATATTTCTGCAACAACCTGGCTATTTTCAGGCGTTTTGTAAAATGACTAACTAGGCAAAGGCGGTTGAAAGTATGTCTTTTTTGTTACAAATAAATAGTCAGATTTCACAAAACGCTGAACCTGCGTTTCGGGGTTTTTTCTAACCTAAAATAGTATGCATTATTTGTTATTGTACTAATTAACCATGACACTTGTTTCTGTTTTATTACCTTTTAAAGTAAGGGTGGATGAAATCACCGATGACCCTACTTTTAAGGATAATATCAATATCAGTAAAAAATAATACCGCTGATACATTGTTTATTCTGACTTAAATCTTGAGAAAGACAAATTTATCAAAATGACTAAATTTAATGTTTTGTGATTCTCAAAAGAAATTTAATCACTGTTTAACCCACCAAGCTCTGGTTAGTCATTTTGCAAAACGCCTGAAAATATCCCGGCTCGTTGCAGAAATGTATTGAATTGTTCAAAACGCCAGCTTTTTGCAAACACCTAGCCCTTTTTCCCAGCCGGATCTAATTCGCCTGAAATATACATATACACATTTTCTAATTAAAAACCCTTCCCCCAGTAAAGAGGTACCTTTGAAAAAGGGAAAAACATGTGATTTCTGTTCGGGATAACCAAGTCGATACATATCATAACAGCTGAACAGCTGGATAGGAAGGGGAGGCCATATTAGTTGACCACCTAAAGGGCCAGGGCCTTCTTGCTGCGATTTCTTTCTTTGGGGGTTTTGTAAAAGAAAAAGGGATTGGGGGTCCTCGGATAACCCCAAAAACTGGGCAAAAAATAAAAATTCATTTAACTAAAATTTCCCCATTCATCCTTAATGATGTTATGGAAAATAATAAGAGAAAGTTGCAGCTTTGCATAGATTAAAACGAAAACACATTTAAACATTTAAGAATATAAATCATGTATGTTATTTTGTTGTTTTTATTAATCTGTAAAAAAAAATTTGTAAACCCCTATGCTATAATACAACCTTATAATCAATAAAATGTCAGGATCAGTTAAATGTTTACTTCAGCACAACAAAACAAAATATAAACTGAAAGTTTGCGAGAGAAACTGTTCATTTTAGTCTTTCCTCCCTTTTAAAAACCCTTTTACGTTCAACAGCTAAAAAATTTTATTCTATTAAGCTAGTTCAATAAAGGTAATCCAGCAAATAAAAACGTGACTGACCAAGGCTTATGGATTGGTAAAGACATTTTTAGAATAACTTTATACTTCGGATTTATTAAAAATAATTTAGTATTAAAATTTTTAGGTAGATAAAAATCCACCATATGTAAATTTCAGGATTTCGATTAATTAACCATACTTAAACCCTAACAGACACAAAGTAACGTAATGGTAATAGATGATGAATTTATATTTGTTTATTTAACTTATACTTGCCTATTTAAATTTGTCTTTTAATAAAATTTACTGTTTGAAAGACTTACTTATAATCTAATGTAATACTTCCATCTTTGTTCCAGTACAATATGAATACTGGAATAAGGTGAAATTTGGTTAAAATTGGAATGTGGTAAACAAATAATTAATTTTATGTTTTAACTTTTAATAACCAAAATATTGGATAATATCATAAAAATTACAAAAAACATTTTTTTAAATTAAAGATCATAATTATTATACGTATTATATATATATATATATATATATATATATATATATATATATATATATATATATATGTATATATTATATATATATAATTTTTATATAATATGTAATATATATTATTTAATAATATATAGTAATAAATATTTATTAAATTTAAATGATTATAATATTATATATATGTAAAATGTTAATAATAATAAATGTATTATTAATTAATATGTATATAGTATATATATATATATATATATATATATATATATATATATATATATATATATATATATATATATATATATATATATATACCGTAATCAATAAATTTTTAAATAACGTATTTTGTAATACTTTTTTATTATTTATTACATTTATTTGCCTAAACGTTATTTAAAAATTGACAATATAACTACCTAGTAGCACTAATAAATAAATGATCTTTTTGATAATAAAAAAAGAATAAAAATTTGAGATACATACTGCAGCTGGCAAGAAACTTTTTTTTAAATAGGTGTGCATCGTACCATTTAGTAGTGCGAAAAATAAGCACTGTCCAAATTTTGTAGCTACAAAGATTTATTTTTGTATTTACAAAGATTATTATAGTTCTAATATATAGGTGTTGATATAGTTATAATTTATTATTAGGGTTTTTATATATAAAATTAAGACCACGTTGCATAAAAAGCAGCGTTTGTCCTACAGACTATAAATATTTTATAAAATAAATAGAATATTGCAGTTAAAATCTACGTATATAAGCAAAAGAAAATAAACCAAATATATAATTTAATTGTTTAGTTCCACTACTGCGACACAGTTCTTTACAAAAAACATGATTTAAATATATAAATTGAAATAACAGAAATTACAAAGTATATATTTTTTAATAATAATACTTATATTGTACCTACATATTTAAACATAGGTAAAGGTTTTTAGAATATTTTAAAATCCATCTAATAATAACAACTTTTTAAAATAAGTATTTTACCAGCAGATATTGGCCAGGGTATATTGTTATCTAAAAATATCAACCTAAGCTATATTTAAATTTGCTACATTTTAATTGACACTCGCTTATTAAAGATAGTAATAAAAATTAAACATATAGAAGGTTTTGTTATTATTATGATCAGGTATTCCTTTTTTTTTTGTTGTAACATTATTTACTTATGCTAATTTTAATTATTTTTCATTTTCAATGAGCTTAAGTAATTAACATTTTCAAAAGAGATTTAAATATACGAACCCAAAGAAAAACAAATTTCCTATAAATTCGCTTCGTTGCTTTTAACAATTTGTCTGTCTTAACTTTTAAGGGCTACTGAAAATAACCGTTGCAATTAAGTACGTGCAGGAGTCGAGTTTGAACCGGTAGTATAGTAACGGGCAACGTGACAGAATTTTAAAATCGTTACCAACCTCCGAATTTTGTCTTAAAAAGGAAAGTAAACTGTGTAAACCAATATAATAAAAATAATTTTAAATAAATTAAACATTTTTTACTTGGATTGTTTAATTTAGAAAACAAAATGCACAACGCGTTTGATATTGGAAATACATAGAAATTATATGCATTCTTTTAAGAGGTAATAATGCTTTTCAACACAATATTGGTAACAAATGGTATGTACAAATTAGAATAGAATAATGCTAGAAGTTTATATAATACTGTTAGTGAGTATTAACGATTTCAGAATAAAACACAAATAAAAATAAACATAAAGTAAAATAACAATTAAAGCATTATGCTTAGGAAAAAAATATAAAAATAAATAATATCTAACAAAATTCTAATGTAGTAAGAATAATAAAGACAGAAAACTACACAGCAAACAAAAATGTAACCAAAAAGTGAGGATTTCTTGCCTGACCTTTTTTGTAGGTAAAAATCAAGGCTAATAAGTAAACCGATATATATTGTGTTTTAGCCAGTTGTACAAAAAGAAAGAAAAGTCAGTTCGTAGTTGCATTTTATTTTTTTTTAAATTTATCAAATTGTCCTAATTTAATTTATATTAAACAAAAAATTTGTATTTTAACAAATGACATTTTTAATTTGAAAAATATATTTTTTAACAATTTATGTTCTGTTTTTAACAGTAAATATTAATTAATAACTACTTTAAGTAACTATACCATTTATTTTACAAATAATGACTAAATCTTAATTTTTAATTGGCGGCAATACAGTGCGTCAAACATAAAGGGGGATGAAGGAGGTCAGCAAAGTGTAACATTGTGTGACAAAGAAAGAAAACAAGTCATAAGCTTCGTGACATCACACAAACAGTGTTTATTTTTACTTGCGATATGGTGGTTCAGACGAAAATCTATGATACAGGCGGTTTATGAGTAGTTGCAGCTGTACAATACTTTAAATCTTTTGATTTGGATGCTATTTATATTACCATGAATGCTCTAGCAAAAAGTGCATTTAATTGAGTAAAGCAACGAATGGTGTCTCTTAGTCGTAAACTTGATGGTGTTGTATTAAAACGTGATAATTTCTGTTTACATCTTAATTTCAGAAATCGAACTACTTACTTGAAGCCAAAAAAACGAAAGGCATCGTGTTGGCTTATATTGATGATATACCTTTGGTTGCCAAATACATTGAACCATGAGATACCAGACTGAATATCGTACAAGGTGGGATAATGAAAAATAATGTTACTGAATACGCAAATCATAATATTTCTTACAAAAATTAAAATAAACGGTTATCGCGTATTGCGGTGTACGACAATCTAGCCTGTGGCGATTCTTACAAGAGGTTTTGGTTTAGTATTTACCACCACCTGTTTTATTAAACAGACAGTAGACGGGTATGTACCCGTGGCTCTGTAGGTAAATTTGGTTTGCAGCTATTTTTGATTCTCCTCGCCTCATCATATTTAAAGCTCTGTAACATGGCTATGGCTCCAGTGTCGAGGCATTATTTAAATGATTGTGTGACATCTGTGGTATATATTTTCACTATATTAAGCCACTTACCAACACAAGCAATTACATAAGAGGCAATAGAATGTTTTACTCAGCACGATGATTCATCCTTAAAGATTTGCTGCGTTTGATAAACGATCACGATGCTACATGGTTGGATGAAGGTGTTGACACACTGAATGTTTGTAACATAATTTAATTCGAAAAAGAAGTGACTGATATGCAAGTCATAAATGGTATAAAGAAATGGGTTTAAAATCCGTAGACGCAAGATGATTATTTTTTTATTGATTTATGTTTGTATCATTTTTGATTTATTGTTGATTTTGTGAAAAAATGAAAATAATAATGAAAGTTCTGCTTTAGTTAAATAATTTTTAAATTTAAAAATGAAAATGTGGTCTGTCACCTTAGGAAATGGTGTTTACATAAATGTGACAAGGATGGGAACAGGGGCTCCAAAATTTATTAAATTCGTGTTATGTGATTTATGGACGGTCCCTTAACCGGACAAGTTTTTGGCACTTTGGTCGTGAATAACCCTAACCTGGAATTTGTCAGGATTGCATTTTTTGTAATTTATATTACTATTTGTGCTGGTAACCTTTGCTATACTAAATTTGATACAAGTCTGACAGAAAATGCCTTATGATGATACCAAAACATGCTCTACCCTTGGCTTAAGCGGTTATAGCTGAGAGCATAAGGCTTTGTAATGACCGTATCAAACTTAGCCAAGCCATTTGAAACTGCTATGAATGCCACTGCCAAAGGTATGTTTATAACAACAGTTTACCGTTACCTAAGGTTTACTACATATTGCTGGACAAGATTGTGTTTTTTTTATTCCCATTAACAAGATATATTCTTTTTAATATCGGCTACAGTTTTTCCTGTTTTAAATTTAATATTAAAACTTGATTTATTATGATATGAATTGATCAAAAAAAAACAGGAATTTGATCAGCGCAACGGGTTTAAATTTTTCATCAAATGAACTAAGTATAGCAATAAAGTAAAAACATTGAACTTAATCTTTAGTAAATTAATAAATTTTATGTTTTTATTTCTTTGTGACGCTTAATTAATGTTTTTACATTTTTCTTTTTATCTCTTATTAAAGCAATCATTCAAAAATATCCCAAAACAAACCAGCATTTATGATGCTCTGACCTATTATAACACTATTTTTTTAACAATTAAATATATTTCCCGGTTTCTTTTAATGAACCAATTAAAACCGTTGAAGATAGAAAAGTATTTTTCAAGTCTGTATTTCGTAGATTACTTGTATTAAGTTTCGAAAGTTGTATGCGGTCGTTTTTACTGAAGAGTGAAATCGACAAATTGGTTAAATCAGTGAGGCGAGATAATACTACGTATTTAATTTTACGTAAAAGTTCTCTTAAAATATTCATAAATTGTAATAATGTTGTTTTTTGTAGTATACTTAAAGAACAATGTTCATCATGATATAAATAAATTTATTAAAGACATATTATTTTTATACTTTTTAGCGATATTTTAGGCCACGTTCTCTTTGGATGTTTTTTGCTATAAGGGTTTATAGCAGCCAGTTTTAAATTAAACCCCTACCACTAATCTAGGCGCATGGAGATGAGCTAGGTCAAGTTCCGGTCTACCGCACGAATGTGTGTATTTTACAAGCAATATTTCAATCTGTGAAAAAATTTAGAAAGTTTTGTTGGGTTATCTCTGAGATATTCAATTTTAAAAATAGGGCCCATTTTACTACTGACTAACTAAATGATTAAAATTTGGTATGTAAGTAAGTTTAGGGGCACAAGTCAAGAAATTTTTTAAAAATTGCACATTTTAACTCAAAAAGCCCCAAATTAGAGCTGTAATATCGTATTTTTTTGGGACATTTTAAAATATTGCAAAACGTTAAAATTTGGTATGTAAGTAGGTTTAGGACACACAAAAAATTCAAAAAATGCACGTTTTTCTCGCAAAGCCCTGAAATAGGGCCGTAGTATCGTATTTATAGGGCATATTTTAAAAATTTTCAATCTGAATAAACCTGACATTCTGAGGTCATAATTGGTTTAGAATTTAAAATGCAGGCAGGATTTTATTTACTAAATAAAGATGCCACATTAACCTATTAGACTTCAAACCAGGCGTGATTTAAGAAACATTTAAATGAGTTATTTTCGAATTTCTTATTAAGCCTAATAGTTAGGTCTTACGTAGAGAGCAAGGTGTACGAAGAAAAACAAGAGGCATAAGTTCCTTCCTTATTTTTTTTAAATAAATTCAGAAAAAAAAAGATCCCATCAAAATTACTTATGTAAAATAAGGGCCAAAATTCCTTCAAAGTTTACAAGTAACGGAAACTACTTTTGGTAAGGTCAGTTTTGTTTTAAATCAAGTAAAACCTTATGCCAAAAATTAGTTTATGTACTAGTAATTAAAAAAAAAACATTTTATAAAGTGTACACTTTATGGTAAACAAAGAAATTATATTTTAAAGTGCTTATTTGTAAAAAGAAAAAACCGTTTAAAAGTATTAAGCACAATAACCAGAGAATAGACTAATTATTATTCAAAAACATTAAAAGGCATAAGAGTTTTATTGATGAAATGAATAAAAAAAAATCTGTTTATTCGGGTATTTTAATGCAAAAAATAACACAATATTTTTTCATCTTTTTTAATATGCTAGCAAGTTAGAAGTTGGAAAACGTAATTTTGATCACGTCCGCTGTTAGTGGTTTAGCTTAGCTTCGGTAATTGTGTATGGTATTTTTATTAGAACGTAACAGGTAGACTTAACAAAGCAAACAATGCGGTAAAAATATACAATAAAACGAGCTTCTTCTAAAATTGTTTTTAAAAGTGTACTATAGACTTTAACGAAATATCTTAAAAATTCTGAAATTTAAATAAAAATCTGAAAATATATTTTTGTTATAGGGAACTGGTCAGGCGTTCAGTCCTTTTGCGAGGTAAGTTTATTTTCAGTAAATTATATATTTTTAAACCGATAAATTAACATTGTTTTCAATAATCTTTTATATAAATATCAAACCCCTAGCTATAAATATTTTGCTCTTAATCCTGATTTATGCCTTTTCAATTATTTTTCGGTGGAAAGAAATTGTCCGGAAAGTAAATAAATTTATGAACAATTTTCTTTGTTGGTCCGCCTTATAATGGTAGTTTTAACAAAAACGGTATTTTGCCTTCAACAATTTTACTTTCTAATATACTGTTATAAATAATTAAATTAAGAAATAATAAAAAACAATAGGTTATTTTGCTAAAAATATATTACTTGAAAATGTATGATGATATTTTTTTTAACTTGGGATAGTTCACGACGTATTTCATTGAAATTACATACAGAGTCACTATTTAGAAAAAAAACTTTTTGTCTCAAAATGGAAATATCGGCATTTTTATCTCAGCTAAGGCTATTTTCGAAAGTTATGTCCTCACGGTTAAATAATACATTTTTTTTTGCCTAACTTGGACGCTCATAAGTGCGATTGTTAGGCGATCAGTCAGCACTGGTCAAATTACATTGAAAATTATTTTGGACACCAAAAAAATACAAACAATGACATTGTTTGCACTTTCGACGCACCGAACTCTGTAGGGTTCTACAAACTAACCACTTAGGTTTAAATTTTGACCCTATTAATTATTACCATTATCTTTGTGGTTATTTGCTGTCAAATTCTTTATTTTGGCATTAGACATGACATTGAATGTCGATTTAATAATGATCTTCGTGAAGCTTTCCATGGCCTTTTATAACAATATAAAAAAAATCAAAACGTCATAAATTACCTAGAAGAATGCTTTTAATACAGGATAAAAGAAAAGGGCAAAATGAATAACTCCACTGCTCGACAACTTTGGCTATTAACAACCGTTTACTCTCTGGAAGTAAGTATTAAAATGGTGCTTATTTATGGTGCAAGTAATGAATTACCTTGGAATACTGCGCTGTTTTCAATGTCAGACACCTCGTTAAAAATGTATTGCACGTTTACTGTATGCAGCTTATCCAAAAATTCAGAGCCACGAGATCGAGAGCCAATTTAAAACATAGTGGACCTAGGGCGCTTGATAAGGCTACTCAAATTGGGTTTTTTAGACCTTTTGCGGCAGATCCATGTACTCGTATTTCAGTAGGGCGAGTTTCTAATATAAATCATATATCTGTCGGAACAATCCACAAGGTCACTAAACTCCACCAATTCCATCTATGTAAAATTTAAATTCTACAAGCATTAAATGAAAATGACCGAGATCGAAAACTGCAATGATATGAAGAAGTGACTCAGTTTATTGACAAAACCCCAAATCTGATTCGAAATATCTGTTTTATTGCAAATGTACATTTTTCGTTATTGGAGCTATCAATAACCATAATTGTCGCTATTGGAGTGATAAGAACCCTCATATTTTTAGAAATGGTTATACGCAGTACCCAGAAAAAGTTAATGTTTGGGCATGAATCCTCAGTGATGCTGTCATAGGTCCTTTATTTCTAAATGAAAATCTGACGACAGAGATTTACCTAAACTTATTAGAAGAATCATTTGATCCACTTGATCCAGTGGAAAACCAGAGTGACGAGAACGGTAACGCGATAATTAATAAAGAACTTTTTTATTTTTAACAAGACAAGGCATTTTCTCACTACGCCAGAAATGTTTGCGATTGGTTTTACGACAGATTTCCACAAAGCTGGATAGGAAGAAGAGGACCAATAGAATGGCCTGCAAGTCAGTCAGTAGTTTTAGACATTGTTATGAAAACATGTTATATACTTACTTAGTCACAACCGCCATTTATATTATTAAATTATAACAAAAAAATACGATAAAATAAGAATGCTTAATCTCCCAATGCGCGTTACACTGCGGAGTGGGTGACGAAAGACAGAACGCGGTGCCTAATATAATAAGACTTCCAGGCTGGGAGGAGAGGCCTATATTCTGCAAACACGAGAAAAAACAAAACAGCCAAAATCGTGTAGTCCACGCGGGCAAAAACCTAGTTTAAAATAAACACGTTACCATGGATCTTATATAAATTAATTTAAAATATTTTATTCTTACGAGTGTAACTGGTAACTAAAACATCATGATTATTTTTAAAATAAAGTAGAAAAATATAAATGATTTCTTTAACATATAAAATGGTGGTTATAGTTTAATTAAACATAAGTTTATTATAACAACGTAAAGTATCCAATTTTATTATCAAAATTTACTTGATATCGGTAAATCGTTATTAACATACATATATAGCCGCCATAAATCGTAATATACCAAACGGTAACAAAATCTATTTTCTAATACTGATATTATGAACTCGATTACCGGTATTGATTTTAGTCTAAGTCTAGTCCTAG